>JAHXMU010023301.1:0-13910 GCA_019455685.1 Philornis downsi | reverse complement strand
CGTAAACTGTGGCTACTTAAATTTTTAGCAATTTTATTGGTTTTTATATATTTTTTTATATCAACCGGCTAGTCATGCCCTCTGTTAAGTCCCATACAAATTACATAGTTTTTCCGACCAGATTTCCCCTAAATTCATCAGCAGACGCATCAGGCATTCAGCGAACTTAGATAAAGTGAGATAAAGTTGGGTGAAAGTAGATTTAAGTCAGCTCACCTGACTGACATTTCAATACTGGTTTTTCTTTTAACTTGTTCGAGGTACGAATTCCAAGTCAAAATAATAGACATCATCTCTTTAAACGCTCTATATAGTAGGCATTATTTCATTTGTAATGACGTCATGGAGATGCAATATATATCAAGCGAAATCAATGCAATTACTTAAGGCCTTATGGCCAATTATATGTGAAATTCTATTCAGCAAAAGACTCATAAGCAGCGGTTAGTGCTTAGCGTAGAAATCTGTATTGGTAAAGGTTGCCACCAGACAACGACTATGAAAGGGAAAGAAGAAAAAAGAAGACCCTAAATGTTAACGAACTCCATAATTATCATAAGCACTATGATTTAAGCAGTGCAGTGTCTGGATTCTGTGCTGATGTGATGTGTCTTCATCTGATATTATCCATTTTTCGGTTTCAAAAGTAAAGTTAAATAAAACACACATAAAGCCATGGTTTCGATGAAACTTTTATTTCATTATAATGTTTGGACTCTGCCATTATGTACAAAATATAACGAAATGTCATTTAAATGACCGCTTCTGGATCGGTTGCAGCAGTGGATCCTCCTTAGATAGCTTTCAACCACTTTTTCGCACATTACGGGAAGTATCTTGATGATAACTTGATGAATTTTGTTTTCCAAATTCTCCGCCATCTGGGGATTATCCGTGTAAAAACGGTCTTTGACGTAGCCCCACAAAACAAAACGGCGTCGAATCATACGATCTTGGTGGCCAATTGACGTCGCCAGAACGTTAAATTACGCTTTGTGGATACTTTTCATGAAATAAAGCTAAAGTCGGTCGTGTTGTGCAGTTTTTGTCATCGTCTTGTCGAAACCACGTAACGTCAAGTTCATAATTTTCAATAGAAGGTCAAAAAAAAAAAAAAATTTGGTTCTCATACGGCCATAGCGCTCTGAAGTGAAATTCGGATTATTCGCCACACGATAAGCAATATTTTCGGCAATGCGTACATTGTGATGTTTGTAACACTTCCAATCTCTTCAATTTTCTTTATAATTTTGCCAATTCCTTGCAAAGTAGGTCCATTATGGCGATCATAATCACCCCATAATGCACAAAAAGTGCCCACGTTTGAATCACCACTTTTAAGTGAAGCATAAAGCATAAATGCCAAGTCTTTCACCAAACAAATAATACTTCAGATGAAGGTGTTGAACAGCTGATAGCCTTGCCAGACGGCGGTCTGGCACTAAATGGATAACTCATATGTATAACAACAGCTTTGTTATTCGAAAAGATCTCCGAGCATTGCTAATTTTTCTGTTCGAAAATAACAATTTACACAATTGTCAGGAAGAATATAATCTAGAATGGTCCCTAAAAGTAGCGCTTATTGAAAAAAAAAAATTTAAAAAAAGGAAAAACAATTTTTCACCGAAAAAAATAATATAAATCGATATACGAGTATTATGTATAAAAATAAATCCCTTGTGACATTTCTGACAAAGTGCCGTCCACGTGTCAAAAATTTTCTAAAAAGACAAAATTTATCCGAAAAGAAAAAAATGTTATTTCATACAAAAAAAAAAAAAAAAATAAATAAATAAATAAATAAATATTAAATATTATAAAAAAAAATATTATAAATATTATAAAAAATAAATATTCTAGAAAAAAATAAATATTTTCAATGCTTTCTTAAAGTTTATTTGTTATTTATAAACAATAAACAGTGGAAATTAGAAAATTGGAATGAATACTTCCAAGTTCATAGTCTTTTTACTGGAAACCCTCTAATTTTGCATTACTAAGAAACTATACATAGATTTAAAAGCACATTTCTGTGGAAGAAAGAGCTAAGAAAACGTATTTTGCATAAAAAGAGAATTTTTTCGCCAATCTAACTGTTTTGGAACAAAACGGCACTTCGACTAGGTCAGTGTGGACCCCAATTCACGTTGGGTAAAAACTTCGATCTGGCTAAATTTAAACGAATTTTGAGCTATATTGAGAAACATGGTGAGCAGCGTTAATATTGAAGCAACAGCTTAGATAGTAGATTTTCGATTTTCGACAGCACTTTCGGTTCTTCTCGTCTGTTACAGTTCTAGAGGTGTAGGCTCAAAAAAAAACTTTTTAAAAATTTCACAAATATTCTTTTCAAGCCCCATAAATAAGTATGTGAATTTAGAAAACAATATTTCTCAAATGTTTAAATCTAAAAGGAACTTTTAAATCCACCAAAATCTTTGTTTATTTTAATTCATTATTTAATCTTTAAATAGAGTAAATGGTTAACAACATTACCCTTATTGGTATGAAACGGTCAACAAAACGAAATGTTACAGTGCCCAGTGTGTCCAAAATATGGCACAATTCTTAATGTTCAATACTAAATTAAACAATATTTCGATGGCTACCATCACAAGGATACAAAAATGTGGCTTTAAGTAATATCAGGATCTGCTCCTTAAAATGTATCATAAACTATACTCATATCCGAACTAATGGCAAACGGGAGCCAGCCTAAAATTTCTGAAATCAATATCAGGATCTGCTCCTTAAAATGTATCATAAACTATACTCATATCCGAGCTAATGGCAAACGGGAGCCAGCCTACAATTTCTGAAATCAATATCGGAATCTGCTCCTTAAAATGTATCATAAACTATACTCATATTCGAACTAATGGCAAACGAGAGCCAGCCTAAAATTTCTGAAATCAATATTAGGGTCTGTTACTTAAAATGTATCATAAACTGTACTCGTATTCAAACTAGTGGAAAACGGCAAAAACAATCAAATCAATACACATTACTATTATATTATTTGCACTTTTGGAATAATTAACATACATTTCCCGCATAATTATCTGGCAACACTAACTGAGGGCCCTCTACCACCCACTCATAATTCTTTTATATACCTTTCTTTATACTCCCGCCTACTGAGTTTAAGTTTTTGGTGTTTTTACACCTGAAATTTCGATAGCAATGCTATGGCAGCGAGATAGATGGCAGAGGAGTTTTTGCTGCAGAACGCGCAAGTATTGAATTTATGATACTCCTCTTTAGGCTTCATCCGTCTTCTCTTGCAGCGTCGCCACGACTGTTGTTGTCATTTTTATTAATATTCTTTTTCTCTGCCGTTATAATGCGCGAAGCTGACTTTTTAAGGTGTTATTTGACCCCGTAGTAAACAGATATATGAGCTGTTATTTTGCGTATGTATGAACATTTTGTTCGTTTTTGTTTTCACCGTTCCTCTCCATTTGGTAATCTTCATTGGCTGTCTCAGTTTAAGGTTGAAATTTTATTTTATGATCTTGCTTTTGGTGTTGTTGGCGTTATGAGAATTTATTTTTAGTTTGAGTGTTTTTTTTTATTGGTTAGCAACCAACTTCCAGCCGTACGGGCGATATGGAAGTGGGAGTGTTAAGTTGCAAATTGAAGTTAAGAAATAGAAGAAATATAATATAATTTTGAAATATTGGAAAATATTGAGGTCGTACTATTTGGTTTCTTATACGAAATATTTATTCATCACTAATTGCTGCACTGAATTTTCGATAAACTTTGGGGAGAAACACATATACATAATTATACTGTTAGTTATTTACATAGGGTTATAAAACTGTCCGTTGTTAAATACCTGCCAACTGAAGTGGTATTTATTTAGTGAAATGTTTGCCATTTACGAATATGGATTGTTTAACAGCTGAAGAACGCGTAAAAATAGTTAAAACTAACTACAAAAATGGTGATTTAAACGTGGGCTTTTAATCGAAGAAAATTTTCTTCAGCGATAAAGCTCATTTCTCAGTCCCAATGACATGCCCCAGGCTATAATGCTTACTAAACAGTCATTTTTTCCGGATGCAATGGCTTTTCTACAATCACTCCTGGGTTCTCCGAGCCCCATATGCGACAATTTTGCTTATTGACGTAACCACCGTTGAATCACCACTTTTGTAGTAAGTGCGCGTTCTATGGTTATTAAACGATGCATATTAGTAAACGGCAAACCTTTTACTGAATAAATACCACTTCCGATGACAGGTATTTAACAGCTGACGGCATTGCCAGACCGGCGGTTTTGAAACCACTAAATGAATAACCCTATGTAATAGAACTTTGTCCTATTTCAGTAATTTCATGACAGTGTATTCGAATTTCGATATTAGCAGGATGCTACGTTCTTCTCTCCAAATAATTTAACGGCATTTTCAGTTTATGTTGTGTTGGTTTCCAACACTGAAATTGAAACAAATTACATTTTTACATTATAATTACAACATTGTAAAATTGTATCTTAGTTTCACGAGTTCTAAAAATGTGCTATTGAGCATGTAATGACGTAAGAATAATAACTAATTCGATTTCAGTTGTGGAAAATAATAGGTTGACATTGCACTTAGGAAAATTGTACTGTCAGGCGGAAAATGTTAGCTGCAAATTTCACAATAATTTTTTCATACGAAGTTAGACCGCCAAAAGTCAGCATAGTATCAGCCTACAGATCGATCTTTCAGATCGACAGATGAGCTGAAAGCATTATTGGGCATTGCCAAAAATCATATTGGCGAATATTTTTCTTGTAGTGTTTTAGAACTAAAAAATAGTGTTGACAAGTGTTATGATGTTGATGTTGAATTTCATTGGTTTGATGAAGGTTAGTTTTTCAGCGGAGTCATATCCGGCTACGAAAAAGTAATAACAAAGAGGGACTTTTTGCGATCATTTTAAATACATGTCTTTTATTTGATGATTTTGAATTCGAGCTCTTCTATAATCCCCAATCATTCTTTGACGTGTCTGACGAACACTTGGAGGAGTCCAGTAAACGACAAGTTTGTCAAACTGGGAATCGCCATTAAATTATAGATTCTGCCGTGTGGATCTAAAAATAGAATGCATATAAGCTCGCTGAATGTGAGACAGTTTTCCCATACCCTTATTCATGATATAAAGGGAATCCGTTTTTTTTGTCTTACTATCGAACAAAAAATGTTTTTTTTTTTTTTACTCAAATCTTCCTTGTTTTTATTAAAAATGAAGAGAAAATACTACGCAGTTAATGAATTACTGCGAATCGTAATGAATTTTGTAATTCCACATTGTTGCGGTAAATCGAACACATTCGATAGATTTTTTTGAAGCTTTGACTTTACGTTTCATAAATCTTTAGCAATTTTCTACGAAGAAAAATTTGGGAAAAAAGGAGCAGCCCTGGAAAGGCTCAGCAGGGAGTAGTTCTGACTGAAATTGAACACTCCTTAAGGCTTACAGAGATATGCTCATAAAACATGTAATGTAATAAAACACCCCAAAAGGACAAAAAAAAAAACAAAAAAAATCCATATACACGGCGTAGCGTAGTAAAAGAAACGCCACTAACTACTTACTATACATTGTTAAAGTCAGTCAAAAAATGAAACATAAACTCATGTAAAAACTGGTAAAAGGCAATAACAACAACAACAACAATCAGCACCAAGAATAATAACCACCTTTTGCGCACCAGTAAGAAAACGCGAAACATTTACGTTGTCGCCCAAGAGGAATAACATGACGCTTACATCGTCGTCATTGAGTAGAGCTTGTTTTTATTGTTGTATTATACATACATATATGTATCTCGGCACATAATTCATAAATTCGTGACGAGAACCCAACACAAGGGATCAACAGCAGCAATAGTAAGTAACAACGGCGGCAGAGACAGCAGCATTTCATAAAACACTCATATTCATTCATTTGCGCGTAGTTTGACTTTAACCACCACCACGACGGCGACTGGTGAACAACAACAACAAAATACCGAACCGACAAACCATTCGTCCAACCATTCATGCACACAGCCACACCAACGTACACAAATTTTGAATAGTAACAGTTTACTCCTCCCCACACAATGAGAGTTGTTGTTGCCAACGTTGAGATAATATAGTAAAAAACAGCGTACGATAACAACAACCACAAGAATATGAATAACACATATTTGAAGGAACACACAAATGCGAGTACACACACGCACACACACCACCACCGCCACTACCATTGCTTATTCTCTTATTCATCTTTTTCGTGTACAATACCAGTAACGTCTGGCTCTCCTCTCATAATCATATTCCACGGCAATAACAACAACAAACGACATCCAACAAGAAAGAAAAAAAAAACAATTATGATTGTTTGTAGTTGGTGGCCGAAATGAAGCGAAACAAAATATGACAGCCACGATAGTGACAGCAACAATAACAACTGCGCCATGGGCATCTCCTCTACTGGTTTGACTTTATCACATTTCATATCTTCCATCATATTCGAGCAGCCACCAAAATAGCAACAACAAATATTTACACTTGTATATGTCTGCCACTGGTGTCTGTCGTTGATGTTGTTGTTTTTGGAGCTTGTACTCCATGCTCTCAAATTATGAGTGGAAAATGTATAGACAGCAGCAGGTTTTTTACGTCCTCAACAAATGATACTCCCACTGGGTGGCTGGTATTGTTGTTGTTTCTGGCGATATGATAACCTCTCATAATCATAACAAAAACAACACTAACATCTCACAATAAGTATAATCTGACAATGACGATGGCTGGCTGCAGCGCTCATATCACTGTCATTCTCTTCGCCCAGGAAATTTGCCAGTTAACCAGCGACGGCGAATGAAACGGACAGCAAAACGGCATTTGTTGTTTTAGCGCAATTCTAAGTTTACTCTTTGTTTGTTTGCAACGTTATGAGCAGAATATACAATGAACCAAATTTACTGCACCACCGTAGGAAGATTCACCACAATCTCTTTAGATTATTAGGCAACTCTCCCAATGTGACTGATGCACTCTTTTCGTGCGCAAATTTAGATTTTGTACTTCTTGTTTCTCTAGCGAAAAAATCTTAATACTATTTAAAACGGTGAGCGTGCTGTAGGAAAATCTCTTTCACAGTATACTGTTAATATCTAGCATCTCTGTTATTTATATGTTGCTATCACTTTCTCTCTTTCAGTTATCAAAGGCAAATGTTCGACCAGAACATGGAAAGTGTTAAATGGTTCTATAAAGCAGTGCGCTCTCCTCACTGTTACTGTGTGATTACATCGTCTGTTATTGTGCAGTTAAAGGGAACATTTTCGAAAATGCTTTACATTCTGCAAAGTGGGGAAATAACCTTGTATAAGAGTGTTAATATGCACATGTTAAAGGGAAAGTTTGATAACAGATAAAGAAGCGGCAACTAATGAAGAAATATAGAGAGTGATGTTAAAATATATGTAACGTTAACAGTAAGGATACAAATGCACCATTTCAGACGCTGTAATGAGGAATAAATACATTAGCTCTCTATGATTTTTATACGAATCAATGCCCATAAAACTAATCATGCTTGGAAATACGTGGGCTGTAAGTGAAATTAGCGTTAAAGACCTGAAGCATTATCATACTTTTAAAGGCGTCAAAGTTTGTCATTTCGCAGTTTCGATTACCATATAGGGCATGAATGAGGGAGCGTGCCTACTGATTTATAACCCCTGAAAACAGTACATTCAGCTAAAGGAAACAGTACAGCGTTCAAACACTATATTTTGATCGAAAACAATATTTGGTTCAATTTTGTGCAAAATTATCAAAAATTGTCAATTGTAAAAAATTGTACAGTAGTAACTCTAAAATGCTTCTCCTTCACTATTCGATAGAATTTACTATTCCGAACTTCAATAAAAATTAGTTGACAGCCGCGTATTTAATGAAGCCAGTTGTGGATTACAGCATTCCAAATGCAGAGAAAATTCAATATATTCTTCAATATCCCTACGATCTAACATCACATTATTTGGCCAAAATTAGTGTTGTTTACAGATTCAATACATTATCAAATGTTACAGTCATGCGTTGGTTTCGACGATTCCCTTCTGGTGATATGGATGACGATGATGAATGCGCTCTGGGAAACTAATTGATAACATTTTGTCGAATTCTTGAGTTAGACCGGCACGTGGGTGCTTATTTCAAATCCAGAAATTAAAGATTAGCCAGAAACCCCTTCAGAATAATTTGTGATTCGCGGCTGAAAGAAAACGAAATGAATAGACTTATTTTTTGAGGTGGTTGACGATTGGCGATGGGAAATGGATCACATACGAGAATAACAACGGGAAAAGATCAGGGAGGAGGAACGATTATCCAGCCCAGTGCTCGCCAAACCCGGATTCACTTCCGAAGAGGTCTTACTGTGTGTTTTAGTTAAGTTGAAAGGGAACTATAAACTGCCGTACACATCATTAACGATGCTCTGAATGCTCCGACAGCTGCTGTGGGAGAATCACACAGCGTATACTCCAGACCAAGAACCAAACGATTACCAACTTTTCAAGCATTTGCAAAATTTGGCGCCAAGAGTTTCTATCGGCAATTTTTTCAATTCAATTCTATTGTTCAATTTTTTTTTTTAATTGGACGAGGACTTCTTCAATTGCAGAATTTTAAAACTACATGCAAATTGAACAAAAGTTGTTGAATACGAGTAAAATGGCGCATAGTTGATATAATTCCGAAAAAACACTCCGAACCTCTTACTGGACATTATTACTGCGCAATTAAATTCCCGCTGTTTGCTAATAGATGGCGCCAGCTGTAAGTGTTAGTCGATTCTGCTGCCAAGCTTAGGCATATGGTAAACATACCGCCTCAACACAATAGCGATTTTCTTTCGACGTCATATTATTTTGGTTGTGTGAATATGTATGATTTTGTGCCAAATAATCGTCATATGCGGGAAGTATTGATTTTCTTCTTTCAATCAAAGAAAACGGCGGCTGAAACTCATCAAGAGCTTCAAGACGTTTACAGAGATGCTTCTTTAAGTGAAGCAACGTGTGGAGATTGTTTCCGTCGCTTTAAAGATGGTGATTTTGACGTTGGCGAACGTTTGCGTGAAGGAAGACGAGAAACCTTCGAAGACACCGAATTGACAGCATTGCTTAATGGGGATCCGTGTCAAACGCAGAAAGACCTTGCTGCAGTATAAAGAATTACCCACCAAGCCATTTCCTAGCGATTGCTGGCGTTGGGAATGATTCATAAGCAAGGAACTTGGGTTCCTTATGAGTTGAAGGCAAGGAACGTTGAGCGCAGTTTTTTCGCCTGTGAACAACTCCTTCAGCGCAAAAAATGAAGTGTTTTCTTCATCGTATTGTAACGGGCGATAAAAAATAGATTCATTACAGCAATCCAAAGAAAAGAAAGTCATGTTTGCTGCCCGGTCATGTTTCATGCCGTTAAAACTTACATGGAAACGCTGAAGTGGGAAGTCTTATCCCAACCTCCATATTCGATGGCACATGGTCTGGTCAGCAGTTCCAGTCATACGACGACATCAAGGAATGGCTAGATTCGTGGATAGCCTCAAAAGATGAACAGGTTTACTATGACGGAATTCGAGCTTTGCCAGAAAGGTGGAAAAAAGTAGCTAGCGATGCGCAGTACTTTCAATGAATCATTTACAAACATGTTTTCATAATAAAGTTGCAATTTTGTAAAAAAAAGCGAGAACTTAATTGCGGAACTAATACAATCGATATAAACATGTCGAGTTTTTCACAATTGAAACAGAATCTTGTTTTGTTGTATGAACATCGCCAACATATTTAGGTTATTCCCATAGCCAGTATTGCGATAGAGCTATTCTATATAACCTCTAGAAATCTTGCAACAGAGACCGACCTACCGAAATTCCAAAATGTACTCATTTTTTCAGATATTTTGAGAATTGCCTAAATTCCTGAACAAAAAATGGTAACAGGAGACAAAAATTAATGATATGAATATATGTTTACTGTTTCATTTTATATATAAAACTTTCAATCAGTTTCGTAGTCCTTGCTAAAAAAGTTTTTTCAGAAAATAACTTAAAAATTTTAAACTCCGATTTTAGGGGATTTGATGTTGCTGACGTGACATTTGAGACGAATACGGAATATTAAATGAAAAGGACGGTCACATTAAACATTACTTTAATGTGAAAAGTGAAATTCATTCTATAGTAAAATGCAACAATCGGAAATGTCTAAAAGAGTGAAATTGGCAATTGACCGTTGCCTTAAATTATGGTGTTTAAATACACAATACAACGTTGAGAGTAATAACACTAGCCAACAAGGTTTTGGACAGGAGCAACAAAATATCTTTTCTGTGGTAATTTGTTTGTTTTCTCTATCACATCAGGTTTTCGAGATACAAACAAGAAATGTTTTTATTCGTTTTTTACATAAAAAATCATTAGTTTATTTAAAAATCAATGAATTTTCAAAAGTGAATGTCGTCATTTGAACGTCGTTTGTATTTTGTTGGCTCGGTTTCACGTATTAGAGCCCAGTGATGGTCCTCCAGTATGCTTTTGCGCCAAAACCGTTGATATTTTTTCAATTTTCATTAAATCTAGGTGAGCACGCTCTCCTTGTTCGTGGCTCACCGCACTTAGGTTTTGTGGAAAAAAAATCTAAATGCGAATGAAGAGAATGCATTTTAAGTGACATTCGTACACTTAATTCGTGATAATTTTTCAATAATTCAACAACAATTTGTCCGTAGTTTTCACTCTTATTGTTTCCAAGAAAACTGTTCACGATGCTCTTAAAATATTTCCAGACTACATATTCTTTCTCCAATAAACATTGTGAAAAATTGTCAACATTCAATAGCTTCCTAATCTGAGGGCCAACGAATATGCCTTCTTTGATTTTAGCATATAAAATTTTAGGAAAACACGCTATCAAATTTTTAAATGCCGCACCATTTTTGTCCAGAGCCTTGACAAGGTCCTTAAAAAGATCTAATTTTACATGCAGCGGCGAAAGAAGAAAGTCATTCGAACCAATTAATTGTTTATTTGAAATGCTTTGTTTTCCTGGTGAATACTCAGTTCTTTTTGGCCACTCTGTTCTGACGTAATGATGACATGTAGCGCGACTATCCCTTACATAAAGGAAACAACAATATTTTGTGAAACCTCCTTGCATACCAGTCAACAAATCAATGACCTGAAACAGATAAGTTAACAGTTATTTTACCATGGTCTACGCTATACTCGCATATACAAAAAAATTTAAATCACACACCTTAAGGTCACCACAGATCTTCGCAGATTTATTATCGTTGTATTTGAGTAATGTCAAAATTTCAGTCATTGATTCGTAATTTTCCTTTGTATTAACGGTATGAGCAATTGGTATGAATGGTTTTTCATTCCCATTATGCAAAAGAAGAGCCTTTAAACTGTACTTAGAGTCATCAATAAATAATCTCCATTCAGTTTTGCCATATGGCTGGTTCATTTTTTGAAACAAACCATAAGCATCAGCATGAAATAGAGAATTTCTTTTCAAAATATGCTGCCAATTCCAAGCTTCTATCTCTACAGATTGTTACTTTTGTCTCAACTGCAAGATGTTTCCACTGCTGCATGAGTGAAGCTAGTAATTCTGCGTCTTACTTCGTTAACTGTAGATTTCAAATCAGATCATTCAGCTTAGCTTCAGTCACTGGCGTTCATCACCAGCCTCATACAAACTGCCACTGCTGCTGGAAGATGTTCCGGACTGTTCCGGACGATGGTTGAACTGATTTGGAAACCGATGGGACATTCACCTAAGTGATATTTTTTCGATTTTTCACATTGAATCCAGCAACTTTTGTTAAACAGATATAACAATCGGTTTGGTGATTATTTGACTCTCTCCATAGTACTGGAATTGAAAAATCGAAATAGATCTTCTTGCCATTTGACCACTTGTATAAAACGGTTCTGCAGCTATTGCAAAACATTGTCGGAGTCCACGGTTTGTTCAAGTTTCTGATAGCAAAATCAAAATAATATGAATATGCACATTTTAATGATATTGCATATGCTTTTTTTCCAACCCAATATTCAGCACACATAAAGCAAAATAGCTTGAATCAGTAACATACGATGTCACTGAAATGCTTAAACGCTACTATTATGAAGATTTAGAATAAATATGGGGTTCTGTCAGCATTGACTGTTTTACTGTGTTGACAGCATGCAATAAAAAATGAACAAGACATGATAGCCCAATTTTTATGCCAGATTCGCACCTTCGCTTCGTTTCTGCGGTTAATCTTTTTTTCCAAATTTGTAGACGTGTGTAATCAGACAACATCACTATCAATACATCCCTTTATTCATGTTTATCCAAATACTTCTGTAATAGTGATATATTTTTTAGGACGACAACACTGCTTCTAATAACATGTAAGAATTTTAGAATAACTGTGGGTAGATCAAAAACTTTACCATTCATTGCTGTTAATGCTTTGGATGTTTAGAAATTCCTGATTAATTGAAACTTAAATTCCTTTCTAAAATCTTTAACGGAATATAAAAACTATGTTTTAATTGTGAATAATTACACAACTTTATACGAGTAAATCTCTCTTTTAACATATTTTTGACCAACAATTCCTAAGGTAATGATGACATATTCCTCAGGGCGGTATCACTGCTTCTAATACCAAATAAGTATTTTATTTTGTATAAAACTGCCAACATGGTTTGTGTTAAATCGTTTGCCTTTTTCTTCTGGAACTCAGGTTCCAATTCACTATCGGCGATTTGGGAGGAGCTTAGGCTCAATTGAGGAGGTTGGAAAACCAGGAGATCTGAATTCCTATTCGTACTCTGTATTTCACTGACTTAGGGAAACGGTATATTTTTTGGAAAACAGAGGTTAGGGATTTACGACTTACATCATTTATTCGAAGCCCGAGGGCGGCTTACGACGTGATCCTGGTAGTTTTTGAACGGCAAAGAGACCCGTTCTTTTGCTGACCACAACCACGAAACTTCCGTGCACCGCTGGGTTGCCACCTATGCATCACAAATTGTGGGTTTTTTTCAATTTCATGGTTGGATAGGTGGGCTTGTACATCATCTAACAATAGTATTCAATTCATCTAACTATTCAATTCAATTTAAGTTAACAGTAGTTGTTCAAATAATTCATTTTTAAACCATCCATTAATTAAACCTGAGGTAATTATATTAACCAGTTTGCTTTATTTCAGTTTCCAATAAGCAAAAAAGAAAGACTACTGGTTGTATAGAAATTTTAATTTGGCTGCTTAGAAATTCATGATTAATAGAAAATTAAAATCCCTGCTAAGGTCTTCAACAGAACATAAAAACTATGTTTTAATTGTGAAAAATTATACAACTTTATAAATCTCTCCTTTAAAATATTTTTGAGCAAAAATTCCTAAGGTAATGATGGCATTTTTCTCAAGGTAGCATCACTGCCTCAGATACCAAGTAAGTATTTCATATTTTATTTTACATTTTGCATATAAAAATGCCAACATTGCTTGCTTTTATTTCAGTTTCCAGTAAGCAAAAAAAAAAAAAAAAAAAAAAAAAAAAAAATACAACTGGTTGTATAGAAATATTAATTGCTTTTTAAACGCCCTTCCAAATTCTTCAACACAATACAAAATATTTTATTTTAATTTTCCGGTGTCTGAAATGTGTAAAGCTATGAGAAATGGATAAAATATTTTATTCGCCAAATTTTACTTTTTCACAAGCATATTGACATCTTAATGACTGAGGTTTTCTTTGTCAATCTCACCAACGGATTTCTTTTTTCTCCGTTTGAAGGTAAACATTTCCTTTTACAAGCATTGATGGTGTAT
>JAHXMU010023299.1:2985-19832 GCA_019455685.1 Philornis downsi | reverse complement strand
CCACGGATATTCTCCTTGAGCTGAACGATGTTTCTTGGATTATTACTATAGACTTTGTGTTTGAGGTATCCCCACAAAAAAAAAAGTCAAGAGGCGTCAAGTCTGGACTACGTGGGGGCCATGGAATATCACCTCTTTTCGAAATCAGTCTGCCAGGGAACATCTGCTTCACCACCGCCATGGAGTCATTTGATGTGTGACAGGTAGCTCCATCTTGTTGGAACCAAGTTTTGGAATTCGCTATTCTTGAACTTTTAATTTCTGGAGCCAAAAATCCGTCCAACATCTCAACATAGCGTTCCGTATTAACCGTGACGTTTTGGACCCACGCATTTTCGAAGAAAAAAGGACCAATTATTCCTCTGCCAGATATTGCTGCCCATACTGTCACTTTAGGACTATGCAATGGTTTCTGGTGTTTGATTTTGGGATTTTCACTGTTCCAGTAACGACAATTTTGACGGTTTACGAACCCATTCATAAGGAAATGAGCCTTGTCAGAGAAAAGGATATTGTCAAAATTGGGAAATCGATTAAGCATTTCATTAGCAAATGCGAGCCTTGCTATGAAGTCGGACTCTTTCAATTCTTGTGTTAATTGCAGCTTATATGGATGCAGTTTAAGATCCAATGTTTTGAATTCGTTGCAAACTTCATCACGATAATTGTAAGACAGACGATCTCTTGCGAGTCGACATTTGTGGATTTCCTCGTACTGACTCCATAACTCTCTCAATATTGTCTTC
Source organism: Philornis downsi (assembly GCA_019455685.1). Lineage (NCBI taxonomy): Eukaryota > Metazoa > Arthropoda > Insecta > Diptera > Muscidae > Philornis > Philornis downsi. The sequence goes on along the minus strand of JAHXMU010023299.1, from coordinate 19,086 downwards.
GGTCCTAGATGTCCTTGGGCGACCATTTGCTTGTGGTTTAAATGTTGAACCGGTCCCTTCACAACGCTTTACCCATATTTTAATTAAATTAGCTCTCGGAGCTTCACTAATTCGCCGTAGTCCATATTCAGCACAATATAGTCGCCTAGTAGCAATATATGAACGAGAGTTCTCGTAAAATGCGCGCACGCAAAATGCGCAACGCTTCCCGTCGAAGTGATTCATAGCGACTAAAACTCCATGAGCCGCCAACCCCCCCGCCCGCGCCTTTTCTACCCCGCAAAAAAAGATGATGCAATATGCACGTTCTATTGCGCCACCCTGTATATATTGAGAATGGGACTAAACCTTCATCGGTTTTCTATAAAATTTGTCATTTATTGTGCAAAAAGAGTACATTAAGTGTTATTCAAAATGTTGACCATCGTTAGCCACTGATTTTGCCCATCTTTCTAGCAGCATACGAATACCGCATTTTGACCCAATTTTTAGACTCTTAATATGATATTAAGCGCTGCTCAGACACACCATGTGACAATCGGAAGTGGTAAATACGTGGTGAATTTGCAGGGTGGGCTAGGATTTCCCAACTCGGGCTTTCTAAGTAGATTATGGCTGGCACCGCAACATGTGGACGACCATTATTAAGCAATAGAATAATATTGCCGTGTTTTGAGTACTACCAGGAAAGTTTTTCCTTGAGTACTCGGCTCAATCTCATCATTTGTGTTCGGTAGAGAGCCCAGTAGTAATTAATTCGGTCTGAACAACTTAAAATAAACGACACCAAGCTTATACTACCAAATACGTACACAGCATTTCTTTTTTACATGAATATTTGGCTTAACTATCGATATAGAAGCGGGGCCACGTGGTTCCCATGATTTTCTCTTATTTTGGTTATTTTTCATCACAATTGACTATACGGTACAGAACAATAAACCGTTCGTTTATGCCGGTATTCAACATTTCTAGGTGTCGATTCATGTGGAAATAAATTTGCTTTCATTTTGATCATTCCCAATATGTTACACAAAGTGGAATTGCTTGATCTTTTTGCCATAGGCTTGAATCTTTCTCCAATTTTGCATCTTCGTACACTTTCAGTTTTCCACTATTTTTCTTATTTTCAACCCTAAACCCACTATTCTTAAACAAACAAACTCACAGCTGCAGATTTCGGCTCAAAACTCAACAAAACTTAAAAAAATATGCGATGTGGAGACAAAAACGTTAATATTTCTTGGTTATGGTATTGTCAGGTAGCTAATCTTACAATACGATATTTTACATCTGGTAATTTTAACCATGACTTGGTGGTAGGCTCGTCTTTTCTAAGACGAGGGAGACTAATTTTTTCTTCCAATAATAATTTTAATTTCTTCATAGATACTTCCTAACACTAGGCGTTTTAGACGACTATCCGCTATTTTAGGATGCTATTTCAATCTTTTCAAACATCAAATCTGTGATGTTGTGTTACCATAGTCATAAAGTCATAAGCACCGTGTCAAATATTTGTAGTACAGCTACGATGTTTAGGAAGAATGATTTCGATTTTTAACTTTGCTGATGATTAATTCTTTCATATTTTAATATTTCTATAATAATATGAAGTTTTGTTTTTAGAAAACGTAAGTTGTGTTTAACTCAATTAATAGAGTAAGAGAAATAACACCTCTATAACATGAAATACATGTTTTTAGAAAACGTAAGTTGTGTTTAACTCAATTAATACACCATAGATGACGCACCCGTCAAGTCTACACATGTGAATGGAGTAAGAGAAATAACGCCTCTATAACATGAAATACTAAACATCAATGTTTTTTTAAACAGCTAAAACGCGAAGCATGATTCATTTAGTTAAATCGAAAATGTAATTTCTCCCCATAGAATGGGACAACTAGTGCCTACAAAATCTCTACAAAACCTTTATCTTTCTGATGACAGAAAGCCATTAGTTGAGAGCACAATTTAGGATATTACACACAGGGCACATCCTCACATCTAGTTTAAGATTATTCAGTTTAAATTCTACATATTTGATTTATAACCATGAGTTTGTTCACTAAGTTTTTACTGGGCTCTTCAACCCAATATGGGCTAACATAAACTCTCCCCTACCAGACGGACGATTAAAAAGATCACATGAACCTCGCAAATAACTTTTCCCCGGCATCCATTGCCTAACAATGCCAATATTCTCATCTGTGCTCCAGTAAAAAGGTGACATATTGTCACAATTTTTTTGTATGATTTCGTTCTGATTTCGAATCCAATTTCTGTTGCTCTTGTAGTAATTCCTATTAAACAATCATACAAACAAACATGGAAGGGTGGCTCGTCATTGTGAGATGCGAATTTGAATAATGTTTATTTAAATGCGACTCTGGCAATCGAACTTCAATGGACCCAGACATGAAACCATTTAAATTGCAAACATTTCCACCGTCTCCGTACCATGTTTCAGCGGATTTTTTGGCCAACACCTTGCAATGGCAGATGGAGGCAAACATGTGCCCATGTGATTTCTGTTGGCCATGACCAAAAGTGAACCTGAAAGTCATCAGTGAAATACATGGTCCTTTCAATGAGAAAAAAAAATGAAACAAGGCAATTGTAGGTTTTTGTAAAAACCAAAAGTGAAAATGAATTTTTAATCGTTTCTCTGTTGGAAGGACGACAAAACACATTCATGGAACAAAATCAAATATTCACAATAATCGAATTAATTTGTATATTGACATTTGGTTGGGGAGACAAAATAAATATTTATTTTGATTTTAAAAGGGACAAGAAAACAGCATAGCCAATGTGAAAACTGTTGGACTAGCAACAAGAGAGTGTGATATATTGTTGAAGGTAAGGGGTTAGTAGCGGCACAAGTATGAAATGCTGTAGATATTTTCGCAAAAGAAAATACTGAGTAATAGTGAGAAGCAAGCTTTTTGAAGTAATTGAGATATCGAAAACTTGACAGAAACAAACGCAGCCACTTCTTCTCACTAGGTTAGAGGAAATTGACTTATGGCCTGTTTCTTTATCTCGAACGACAGCTTTCGTTCGCATTCTAAGCGAATGAAAACTGATTTCCGTTTCTCTAACTCATACAAAATTGGATTTCTCTATCTCGAACGAGTTGTCAACTCTGCGAACGCAAATGTCAAAATCACTCACTTATTATTTTATTGTCGAGTGAAGACAAACAAAACAATAATATTTGCAAAAATAAAAATATAAACGATGAAAAGTAAATGGTGAGCATAAAATAATATAATTAATAATAATCTGCTAATATTTTGCTCTTCCAGTTTAAAAAAATCAACAATGCAGCAGCTGCAGACTCTGGTGGGGCACATGGAGGAGAATCCTGAATTTGCCAGGGGAACGCCACTGGGGAATGGAAGAATGTTGGTTTGTATTTGTGTTGCTGTGTCACAGCCGCTGTGACGATGGCTGCGAAAAAATGAAAAATTGATGTGCATAGACTTTTCATGAAGAAAAGTCAATATCCATAGACTTTTCATGAAGAAAAGTCGATGTTAATCGAGTTTTCATGAAGAAAAGTTAATGTTCTTCATGAAAAGCCAATGTCCATTAACTTTCCTTCATGAAAATATAAAGTAGATCGAGTTTTCATGAAGAAAAGTCGACGTCCATCGAATTTTCATGAAGAAAAGTTAATGGACATTGGCTTTTCATGAAGAACATCAACTTTTCTTCATGAAAACTTGATGGACATCAACTTTTCTTCATGAAAAGTCTATGGACATCTTTCATCATATTTTTCCATTCGTCTGTAATAAGTTTGAATATGTAACTAATACTCATTTTCTCTTCAGACGTGGGCGGACTTGAAGTCTCGGACTAAGAAGAAGATAGCGGATAATAAGAAAAGTCTCCGAGAAACCGGTGGCGGCCTCTATCGGTTTAACAATCTGACAGAGTTGGAGCAAGTGATAGACCGAACATTGTTTCTGTCTTCGGCCGCAGCACCTAGTGGCAGGGTGTTTGGAGTCGAAGGCAGCAACTGTTCGACTCAAGCGATTGATGATTGCTTCCAGTCCTTAAAAACTCCGCCAAGGACAAAAAAGGTTGTAGCCGTTATTACGCCAAGAAAAACAACAAGAAAAACGTGACCAAGACCCACAACCAGACGAACAGTTGTCGCAGAGCCCCCCGAAAAGTTCTCAAAAGAGAAAAAATCCGTCGTATTATGAAAATGAGCAGCCTTTATGTTCGTCGGCCAAAAAGCGGAAGAACCAATTGGCACTCACACGACGTCAGCTTCGAGTATCGGTGGAAAACGCGGCAATATTTAGGGAGCTGACGAACGCAACAAAAAGATTAGTCGATGCCGCTGAAGTCCAAGCCAAAGCAGCGGAGAGAAGTGCTGATGCCGCTGAAGCCCAAGCGGAAAGCTTAAGGGCTATAGAAGAAAATACAGCAAAAATTTTAGAAACTATTGCTAAATATTTCAAAAAATAAAATCCCCAAAAATAGAAATACATTTTTTTTTAATTTTATTAAAATTATTTTCATTATTGTTATTATTTTCTCCTTTTTTTGTCATTTGCAGCTGGTCGCCACCAAGTAGAGTTGCATTTACCTCCGAACAATTTAGTATGATTTTTACTACCTTTAGGGGAAACGGCAAAAAAAGTGCAAGATTTTCGAGCTGGCAATAATGCTATTCACAAATACATAAAAGTCAAAATTTGACATTCGTAAGTGCAGGCGAACGAAAGCTTTTGAGATACAGAAACCCAATTTGAGTCGAATTCGAGTGACTCACTTTCGTTCGCTTGGATTTTCGTTCGAGATACAGAAACAGGCCATTAGTATTGAGCGTTAGATCTAAGTGCAATAAAAAGTTTTCTGTCAGAATCTGGCACAAACATAACCCAAAGTTGCTGAAACGGATTAATCTGTCAGTTGAACCATCTCTGTACCTAGAACCTTTTTTTCGCAATAGTTGTTACCACATTGTCACAGCAAACGGATTCAACCCAATTTCCGTATATGAGACAATTCTGTTATTAGAAGGTAAAGCTTTGTTCTTTGACTATAACAAGCTTGTCTCAGTAGCTGGAACCAGTTAGTTCTATGAGCTAAGGCAAGCACATCATATAGCTCTTAGAAAATTATAGTTTACAGCCTCAGATGGATTAAATAAAATCTGTTTAAAGTTTGAAATATAGGGTGTCTCAAAAGAAAATTTATATGTATTTATTGGATTGCTGGAAAATAAATTATTGCTTAAAATGTTTATTGTTTTAAACTTATTTTACAGTTTAAAAATTAAAGCTCAGTAGGTTTTCCGTAAACGGAATGTGAATTTAGCCTATTTTCTTTAGCAAGGGGTCAAAAAATTTATAAAAATGTAAAAATTTTGTAAAATTGAAAAAAGAGAAAGAGTTGGGAGTGCAAATAACTTTCCACCATTTTACGGAAAATAGTCAACCAGTAAGTAAAACGTTGTATTGTAAAATTGGACATCTGGCAATACCATACCTATGAAATATTAGCTATATATGATGTATACCAGCATCACATATTTTTTGTGCGAAATTGTCGGGTTTTTAACCCAATAAACATCAAAAGCAGTAACTTTTGATTCCATTCTTTAATTTGAACAAACCGGCAGCTGGGCGGTGTCGGTTGCTTATAGAAGCCTATGGCGAGGCAACTCAAAGAGGGAGAAGTTGTGGTGAGTGGCTTCAATAAAAGTTAAACGGAATGCTAAAAGTGTACGAAAGCATTTAAATTGAATCATTATTAAGTTAAGATTCCTGCCAAATGCGAGAAGAACTGGCAGTAACTCGATAAGCAATTTCTCATCATTTAAGATCGTTGGGAATGATTCAAAAGGAAGGATGTTGCGTTCCATATGTACTGACGCCCACAAATGTTGAACGTTGCTCAAAAGCGAAGAGTTTTTCTGCATTATGTTGGTACTGGTTTCCACTGCCATAACCCAAAAAAAGACGAAATCGTGGAAACCCCTTGGTCTTGCTTCAACAACGTCAGTTAAGCTGAATAAAAGAAACTCATGCAGCGATTAGCGATGCACTACATATTTTGAATTTCAAAATAAATAACCAATTGTTGGTCAAAAAAAAACCGTGGAGACTTCTTTGTCCTGCCATTATTAGTGTGATAAAGCAAAACCACTGGTAACAGAATTCTGCAAATTTTGCAAAGTGAACATATTGAATTTGGTTAGACAAATAAATTCAAATATGTTTACAAGTAATTACCTGGGAAGTAATTCAATCATTTTTGCTGGGTTATCTACGCAGTATCCATATCTCTGTAGATATTTATATATTCCATAATATTTCCAATATCTGTTATTGAGTATTGTGTTGATTTTCCATATTGTAGCTTTAATTACTCAATATTTGTGTAACGCCCGCATAAACATGAGTCTGCAGCCACAATATGGTCCTGCCTCCGTGCCACAAACCTCCGTCACCACTCACCTAAAATCTACCATTATCACAACGCTGCTGCCATGACATTCAGTTATCTGACGAATTGAGTGATGAGCGTGTGGGCCGATGAGGGTGGACCGAAATGGCTAACACTGGCTGGTGTAACATTCCATAACCAATGCAATTATGATGATTATTATTATTATTTGCACAAAACTTTAAAACAGATGCAAAACCACGAACTTGATATGTGGACATGTATGATCAATCATTGGAAAATTGGATTTTCATATAAGTGTGACGAAAATTTCTATGTGCGCATGTATGCCTATGGTGTGTGTAAGTGTGTGCATATGTGGGTACAGATGAGTAATTAGACTTTCATCTCGTACACATTAAGCGGAGATGATTTGTAAACTTGTTAGTGATATTTATTGAAATGAACATTTTGAAAGGCAAAATTTATACTGAAATAATCGCCGTAGCTATGGGTGGGGAACACATGTGGCGATTAAAGTAGGATTGTCGAGAAAAGTACTAAAATATGTACTTTCATTAATTAATATGCCGTTGACTTAGATTTCGTTCTCAATTTTTGAGAATGCCAGCGTGATACCTCATAGTTTTCAACCAATGATGTCTTCATCAACAATTTACGCAAATATTATGTGATTTTTGCAGGGATTGCAGAAGCAAAATAACATTTGGATAAATCGGCGGAGCAATACCTTTTCATTCTAAAAACGTAACGCATCAAACGCATGATATCCGCCAAATTTTTGCTGAATTCAGAAGAACTGCTTGGAAAATAAGGAGCTAAAAATTTATGCGTTAAATTGGTCATTTGTTCAGGAGAAGTAGCGTAATTACTTGATCGAATTTTTCCAAATTTTAAAGGGAATTACAAATCAAAGTAAAACAATAAATGCTGCAGCCCACTAATTCGAAATTTGCAAAGGAATGATTAAATTTCGAAAAATCAGGAAATTTATAAAGTAGGTACCAATACTGGCAAGGCAATCCTCCCCAATTTCATTCCCAAAACTTAGTTTACCAAACTTACGATGTGTCCAGTAATCGTACATATTCAGTACAACAGCTTGAAAATTATGAAGCTAAAATTATATGGGAAGTACCAGAATGGGTCATGGGTTACTTGTTAGATTTTTTTCAAGTTTTAGAGTGTAAAAAGTGTATGTCGGAAAATCACAAAAATTGTATAGGAGGACATACGAATTAAATCATTTCTATGGGAGTTACCAATTATCAGATATTGCCAGGTACTATAATACGATAAAATGGACAAAAATTTAAGTTTCTGCAGATACACGGACATCACTCAATCGACTTAGGTAAATGAATCCCATACTTTAAATTCTCTTTTCTTTTTTTCGTTGAAATTATAAAAACTTCAATAAAATTATAATAAATTGACATGTGAAGACGTCTCAAAAATGTAGATTTTTGTAAAATATGTGAAATGATTATTAGACACATTAGGAGGAGTACAGAGGAAGTGTAAGTGTAAGTCTAAGAATTCCAAATTAAAGTGTAGTTCCAAAATTAAATCGCCTCACAACTAAGATAGCCATGCTTCACCACCGCCATGGAGTCATTTGATGTGTGACAGGTAGCTCCATCTTGTTGGAACCAAGTTCTGAAATTCACTATTCTTGAACTTTAAATTTCTGGAGCCAAAAATCCGTCCAACATCTCAACATAGCGTTCCGTATTAACCGTGACGTTTTGGCTCCGCGCATTTTCGATGAAAGAAGGACCAATTATTCCTCTGCCAAAGATTGCTGCCCATACTGTCACTTTAGGACTATGCAATGGTTTCTGGTGTTTGATTATGGGATTTTCACTGTTCCAGTAACGACAATTTTGACGGTTTACGAGCCCATTCATAAGGAAATGAGCCTCGTCAGAGAAAAGGATATTGTCAAAATTGGCAAATCGATTAAGCATTTCATTAGCAAATGCGAGCCTTGCTATGAAGTCGGACTCTTTCAATTCTTGTGTTAATTGCAGTTTATATGGATGCAGTTTAAGATCCAATGTTAAAATTCGTTGCAAACTTCGTCGCGATAATTGTAAGACAGACGATCTCTTGCGAGGCGACATTTGTGGATTTCCACGTACTGACTCCATAACTCTCTCGACATTGTCTTCGGTCCTAGATGTTCTTGGGCCTCTTCAATACGCTTTACCCATATTTTAATTAAATTAGCACTCGGAGCTTCCCTAATTCGCCGTAGTCCATATTCAGCACAATATAGTCGCCTAATAGCAATATAAGAACGAGAGTTCTCTTAAAATGCGCGCACGCAAAATGCGCGACGATTCCCGTCGAAGTGATTCATAGCGACTAAAACTCCATGAGCCCGCCAACCCAACGATGTAGATGCAATATGCACGTTCTATTGCGCCACCCTGTATTCGAGGGCGGTCCCAAAACTATAGGACCTAACAAAGAAGAGACAAAAAAGTTGGAAAAATTTTATTCATTTTTGAACATAATATCCTTTTAGCTCGATACATTGTTTCCAGCGGTATTCAATAACTTCATTGTTGGCAAATTTTTTCCACCGAGCCTTTTTTTAAGTTTGAAAGTAGACAAGTCCGAGGGAGCTAAATCTGGCGAATAACGTGCGTGGTGTAGCAATTGGAACTTTAATTAATCAATTTTGACCATCGCAATAGTAGATGTGTGAACTGGAGTATTGTCTTGATGAAACAACACTTTCGTTTTCGCAATAAATTATTCGCATAATATTTGCCGTTGATGGTTTTTCCTTTCTGAAGAAAATCAATAGAAATAGTCCCATACGCATGGTAAAAAAAACAAACAAACAAACCTTGCCTCCAGATGGAGCTGTCTTCGCCTTCTTTGGACACGATTCTCCAATTCCACTCCACTGCTTTTACTGTTATTTTGTCTCCGCTATGAATAGTAATATCATCCATGGCTACAAATCGTCGCAAAAATTCGGCTTTATTGTGGTGAAACTTCGCCAAACACTCTACTGAAACATCGTCACAACGCTATTTTTTCTGTTTTGCTCTATTGAAAACAAGCGCGGCACCCATTTTGCGCACAGCTTTCTCATCCTTAAATCTCCGGTCAATATGCGATTTATGACTCTATTTGAAATGCCTATCATTTCAGCTAGCTCACGCACCTTCAGCCGACGATCATCCAATACCATGTTGTGGATTGTCTTAATCGTGTCTGGCGTGAACACCTCAATTGATCGACCACTATGGTGTTCGTCTTGGTAGCTCGTGCGGCCGCGATTAAACTATGCCACCCAATATTTTACACTTATAAACGAAGAAGCAGACTCCCCCAGAATATAATCTAGCTTGGCTTTAATATTGGTTGGACTGAGATTTTGCAAATGGAAATGTGGTAATGTTGTTACATAAGGATGACAAATTTTTTTCATGTTTACCAATTCACTGAGATCGTTTGGTTTTGATTGCTCAAATAGAATAATATTAAACAACATGACGCCTTGAAAAATGAAACATATGTTTCATAAAGTTTCCATTTTTTACCAATATAATTTGTTTCAAACTACAGGCACCATCTATACATCAGGTCGGCAAGGTTTTGGACCGCTCTCTTATCCCTCTTATCTCTTATTAACTATCTACGGAGTAGAGATACTTGTATATGATTTGGATATTGGATAAAGAGAATACAGGATAGGCGGTAGTGTTTGGGCAATTCCTACGAAACTTGATTTATTCTGAAATGCTGAGACCCCAAATGTATGTTAAAATAAAACCACGAATAGCCTTGGTGATCTCCACAAAATGTTGCAAATGGTAGCATTGAGGTGTTTAAATCCTGGTTTTTGTCAATAGGATTGAAACTAGCTGAACATAAGACTGAATCACTAAGGATAAGGAAAGATTAATGAATATGTTACCTTAAATATTGAAGGATACTCGATTATAACATAGAAATTATTAGTGGTTATGATAAATTCCCTAGCGTGCAAGACACATAGGTAGTATGTGAAGGCAAAAACTAGGAGATCTTACGAAATAATGCACAATATAGAAGGTCCTAAATATTTACAGAGCAGAATGCTGACCGGCATTGGCATTGGCATTGGCGTTGGCATGGCATGGACATTGTAATATGTCCAGTGTGTCGCACACCGTGGGTAAGGCTTTCACGGCGAGACTCACGTTAAACCCTCGTGGACTTTTATGCAACGCCCATAAAGTTACAGGCTGCAACAGGTTTGGATTATCATCTAACACAATTTTTTAGTGCTAGTGCAAAGCTTTTACAAATCATACCTTTTCCAGTTTGGTCTCCATGTCTTCTTCAGATGCCCTAGATTTTGTGCAGAAGAATTCGTAGATGAGAACGTATCGCCTGGGAATGTAGTACAGATAATGCTATCCAGATCGGAAAATTGGCAAGTGATTCGAATGTTTATAAGAGTAAATTTGGTGGAATTCTAATATTCTGTAAGAAAAATCATGTAGGGGATCTTATCTGGAAGTTGTGACATTTGAGTTTGAGTGAAGAAATATCTTGTTGGTTATTTGACAATAAAGCCTTGCACTCCAGGTTTCCCACAAAGGTCGAACTTCAAATCTGCGACAAGAAGCACTTAAAAACTTTATAGCAATCTACCGATGTGTCACCAATAATCATTAAAGCCAAAGTTAAAAGCGCAGTATTGTTAAAAAATTTTCAATATATTACCGCACTCCAAAATCGTACTAACGCTTTAAAGTATACACTTGCCCTCTTACACACTTTCTATAAACTATCATAAGCCCAATTACAAAATAGTACACAGCTTCAATAGCATGTGCCGAGTTTAATAAGTGTGTGCCCTGAATAAAAGGATAAATGGCACACAAATCACAATGATAACAAATGATGATAGGCTGAATAGGTGATGATGATGAGTGAGGAGCTCCATGTTTGTGTACACGCACATATTTTGCAGTGTACATGTTTGCTTGTTTTAATGTACATCTGTATAGCTAAGTATGTACGTATTCCTCTACTAGTGAGTAATTGAACTGAAGCTTTTAAGTAATTTGCAAATCTGATGTGCTAGCGGTTGTATTAGGCGATTTTCCAATCATATTCTACAACAATGGGCATTATCAAATCTGTAAGTCCAATTTGTACTTAGTTCCAAATGGCTTTTGCTATTGCCATAACAAAACTCATAACAATTATTGAGATTTTCAACTTCAATTCATAGAGTAAATGGGTAAACCCACTTTAGCTCTAAACACAGAAAACGAAAAGGTACATCTTGATATCAAACAGTGGAATGAGAGGAGGAAACATTTGTTAAATTATGGAAAAGAAATTGTAGAACATCTGAAGTACTAACAAAATTGTTGTTTACTTCATATAGTTTGTGGCACCATTCGTTTATTTCTTTCTGTACACGGGGTGCCGGTAGGGGGGAAAGTGTCTTCTGATAGCGTTGCAGCTGTGCTTTTGGAGAGCTGTAAATTCTAATTCAGAGTGGACTGTATGTAAGCTTACGGGGGCGAGGTGAAAGACTACAATATTCAGCTCGGCGTTTAAGCGACGTTGATTGACGATGCGGATGAGGAGACGTTGCGCCTACAAGCTTTTGGTGACAGCTTCAGACGATTTCTGATGAGCGTTATTGTGGAGTGATTTTTTCCACCTCAGCGCAAAAGGTTGAAGGTAGGAAAATATCTCGCTCCGAGAGAACGGTTGGAGCGATTTGGCTCATTTTGGTCTTAAATTATTGGTAGAATATTCCGGAAGGTTTAAAAGGTTTTATTTGAAGTGATAGATGGCGTTAGAGATGAGACTTTTGCAATTAATTTTTTTTACTACATTAACATTGAATCAAATAATGGTAGGTGACAAACATCATTTTGAAGGCAAAACAACGTTTGCCGGGTCAGCTAGTTAGAGATAAAAAAACAACTTGAATTAGTGGGAATTCAAATTAAGTTTAATTGGTTGTAGTTCACCGTTCGGGTTGTAAATTATAAGTAAGTCTTTATATCCGTTGCACTTAAAACATAACAACGGTTTTCTTCTTTTTATGTTTAACATTTTCTTCGAAATTAGTTTTGGAATTCACAATAGTAACATTAGGAGAGTTATGTTAGCAATTAAAAGTATAGCAAAAAATTCACAATAAAGAGTACATACAATTTAGAAAATGGCTAAATTGAATTCATTTAAATTAAATTTGCAACGGAAATAACTTATATAATATTCAAAAAATGTTGAAATTCAATGTTGTTGTTTTTTCAATAAGAAATATATTAAATTTAGTATAAACAAACTAATGATTATTGTCTACACCATTAGATTTAGACACTTTACAAAATGCAGTTCCAATCAATGAGGCCTGAAATTAAAGGGTCGTTTTGTTAATTCCAGTTGACTACCGCACAGTTGCCATTGAAAGCTTCTTGAATTTAGTTTCTAATATTTAGAATTTCTGGAATTATTCTAAAAAAAACCGAGCTCTCTGATAGACTACAAACAAGCTGGCCACTTGAATTTAGTTGCATCTCATTAATAACCGAAAGGACTGCTCTTGAAATGAAACTATAATATAAGATTTGAAGAAATGTAGATTCCTGCTTATTTGACTGCATTGAGATTTCAAGGTATATTTTACAGTAACATGTTCTCAAATATATAATATATATATATATATATACCTATATATCTCTGGTGGTTACAAATAACTAGACTTCGTTACCTTATAAATATTGCGCATTGCAAAATCAACTATGTTTGAGAATAATTAAGATGCTTTGAATGACTACATTCAACGTAAGTTTCAATTGGAAAATTTTAAAAATGTTTTCGATAAGAATGCTCCTAATTGGACAAACATCCTTTAAACAGTGTCTTTCGGGTAAGAATTAGTTAAACCCAGTTGTGAGTACTCAGATGGAAGATATTTTCACGAAAATTACCAAAGGGAAGCGTTTAAATTACCAACTACCTTTCGACTATGTGTTTCATAATTTAGCGATGTCTAGTTGACTGGCTAGTAGACGTAATAACTATCGCAAAACTTTATGACGCTTCTTAAAACTTGGCGCAGCTCAGTATCATAACTGAACGCTCTTTATTGGACAGAACATAAAAGCATTTCAAATGCCTTTTAGAACATTGTCTTTTGGGAAACTATTAGTCGGACCCAATTGTGAGTACTCAGATAGAAGATATTCTTACAACAATTCCCAGAGGGAAGCTTTTAAGGTACCAACTACCTTTCGACTAAATGTGTTTCTTGATTTAGCGATGTCACTCTATATAGCTGACTGGCTATTAGGCATAAAAACTATCGCAAAACTTTATGACGCATCTTGAAACCTGGCACAGCTCAAATATTTTTGAGATTGTAGGAATTGTAAATGGGCTACATCGACCTCCATTTTCTGGTACCTCCCATATAAATTAACAGGATTTCTAAAATTACTATTTTTTTCCTATAAACTGGACAACAAATGTGGCTCCTTCTGGTAAATTCCATACAAATTTGTTAAGTTTTTAAAATTCAATCTTTCCTTTGTAATTTTTAATTAACAGTTTAGAGAGCCTAAGTTTTTTTCATTGGGTTGACTGATAATGGCGCCGCAAAGCTGGAGGAAAATCGGTCATTGGGCGAAGTCCCTTCCGTTACCTTATATATCTAATATATTCTTAGCTTTATATATATCTTTTAAGCGCTTGTGCCAAACTCAGTCAATTTTGTTCCATATTGAAAGTTGCGGGATGAAAACAGAGAGCATCGCCACACCTTTTCTGATAGCTCCCACAAAAAATAACCGATTTATTGAAATTTAAATTTTCCTTCCGTAATTCTTAATTCGTAGAGTGCAATATCTTAAACGTATGTCAAATTATTTGATAATTTGAAAAAATCGATTGGATAAGCACGCGTTTTCGGATACCTCCCATACAAATTTTTTAATTAATCCATATGTTCCTACGTGCATTTCTTTCATTCAATTACACTAGATTCAGCATAATCCAGTATGCATCAGGTATACAATGTACAGTGTGGTACACGAGTCGTGCTACAAGCGCAATGCCAATGTGAATGGAAACCATTATTTAAGATGTTAAAGGAGTTTTTTCACCCAGAACTGCGCCGAAGACGTTTACGTTTCAACAGCATTTGGTTTCAGCAAGACGAAGCAACTGCACAAATTACCAGACTGGTTATGACGGAACTCTAACTAAAATTCCCAAATAAATTAATATCCAGAAACTTCAATTTCCGCTGGCTTCAAGATCACCTGACCTGTCTACACCATACTTTACTTTGTGGGATTATGTCAAGCAAGAGGTATACAAAACGAAGGAATTGTACTGAATTGCAGCAGTCCATTAAACCAATAATTGAGGTGATCCCAACTTCAACCCTTCAGGCTGCAATGAATAATTTTGTGATCAGTTGTCTCATATGGGTGAATAAGTATGAAGGTCATGTACGGTCTATCATATTCAAAATCAATTGGTTATATAAAATAATACAATGTATAAAGCAATATAATGTTGTCCATTTTCATACAGGGTAGGGCACCATTTGTGCAACAATAATAAATTCAAATAATATTTTTTAATCAAAGTATTTTTTTATTTATTTATTATTATAGTTATTGTATAGCAAACTAAATTATATAAAAAATAAATAACTGTTATTTGAATTCATTATTGAGCACAATTGGTGCGCCACCTTGTATGAAAATGGACTACATTGCTGCAGCGCTTAGGTCTGCGATTTAGAAAAAAAAAATTCATCAATAATTTCTAAGCTGAGAACTTCAGAAAGCTATAATTTTTCCTCCTTTATTGTGCTTTATCAAAATATGTTCTGGTTAGAACATACCGATGTAAAGGGTGGCGCATAAGTAACGTTAAGATTTATTCAATGTATAACTTTTTTCTTTCTGACTTTATTTAACGTTGGCATTTATTAAAATTTAGAATATAGTTTGGAAATATGTTCACTTTATGTTTTACAGACAACATCTTTCAAATGGTGCCCATTGTTTGCTTCTACCTGACGTGCTCTTTCCAAAGCATTTCCCATAACTTTTCTTAGAATTTCAGGTCACAGAGAAGTGGGGGCTTCTTCTCGGAATTGGCTTTAAGTTGTTGGATGGTTCTTGGGTCATTGGCATATATCTTACCCTTTAGGTAGCCCCAAAGAAAAAAATCGGGAGTCGTTAAATCAGGCGAAAGTTGTGCCCACTTAAAACCAAAAAAACGTGATATTATTCGATTGCCAAAAATTTCGCCCAGGATAGCCATAGTTGGACGAGCTGTATGAGCTGTGGCTCCATCTTGTTGGAACCAGAAATCTGGATTGTTCTGCACCTCTGGCCTTAAAAAAATTTCAATCATTTCCCGGTATTAAATGCCGTTCACATTAATCGCAACTCCGTCGTTTTCGAAACAAATATGGTCCAATGATCCTCTCTGAAGTTATTCCACACTATATTGTGCATCTAAGTAGGTGCATTTGATCTTCAACAATTATTTTTAGATTTTCGGTGCCCCATACGAGTATTCTGCAATTTTGTTTATTCACGTGACCATTTAGGTGAAAATGAGCCTCATCGCTCATTATGAGTTTGTGAATAAACTCGTTGT
>JAHXMU010023297.1:0-12879 GCA_019455685.1 Philornis downsi | reverse complement strand
TTAAATCGATGCAATTTGCTGATTAGAAGTTACAGGAAGGAAAAAAATTGAACTTCAGAAAGTCGGTCCATTTGTATGGGAGTTATGGGATATAATTCAATACCCGGCTGGGATTTGGCAAAATGTTAGACATTATCAATTTTTAAAAAGTTTTAAAAATGTTTACTTATCGTGTCTACCAGCTAGACTGACGGACATCGCTCCATTGAAAAAGACCTGAAACACGTTTGGTCAATAGACTGTTGGATTCTTAGCCCTTTCTTCTGCGTGTTACAGTCTTGCAGTATCAAAGACCTGAAACACGTTTGGTTAATGGAGTCTTGGTTTCTTAGGCCTTTTCTTCTGTTTATTACATTCTTGCAGTACCAAATGATATATAACTTCATTTCTTGGCGTTAAGTATAAAAAGTGGTCCAAATATGAACCAGTTTTTTTTTTTTCATCTAGTAACTAATTAGATAGATAGATTAATTAGATATGCACGCTGCAGCAGATCTTGATCGAGGCGCACCATCTTCACCTTATTTACAAAACTACCTTTGACAGCCCGATGCGACAAAAGTCGTATGAAGCTATGGTAGAGCTATATATTTGGTACATAGCTTATATGTCCTTGTACAATGACACAGATAGATAACCAAATAAGCTTTAGAAAAGGCGACAGTTTAGCTTGGGAATTCATTAATATAAAGATTTTGGAGGTGGCTATGAGAAAGACAGCAGTAAATATGAATGGTGACGTTTTCAATAAAAGTCATATTTTATTTGCATTTTCTAATGATACCGAAAATTACGAAATGTGACTGCAGCCTTCTCAAGAATTAAAAAGAGAAGAGAGAGAAAAGAGAATTGAAAAGTAGATTTAGCTTCAAAATAGAACAAAATTAAATAATTTGTTTCAAAGGACAAAAAGTCCACTCGTTTGGGATGCTGTGTAAATGTTGCTAAGAATAGCACTGGGACGGAGAATGCTTTCGTCTACCTCGAATCCGTGGCCAGCGTCTTTACATGTATTTAGTTTTTTACTTAATGAGTTTGTTGCCCTTCTTATCCGTGCATTTACTTGAAATAAAGGTTGGCTAAGCAGTAGCATTGTTAAAGAAAGACATCTGCTGCTAACCAATTTATTGTGCAGAGTAATCAATACAAAGGAAAGTGACCCTTGTACTGGTAACCAGAAAGTGAATATACGAGACAAAAAACATAGGAGATATTTTAAATTTTGTCAAAATTATATGAAAAAATCGAAATCACTTTATTGTGAGCGTAAAAGCATATTTAAAAATTGCTTAGACAATGTAATATTGTGTTATCTACTTTTTTTTTGGAAAACAGCATTTTTGGAGATGTTAACTTTCATTTTTAAAGGTATACATCAGCAAGTTGAGGTACTCAACACTTTATATTTTGCCTTTCAAATAGCATTACTAATGATGTATTATTTCTGAATACTAATTTTTAAAAAATATTATTATCAAACAATTTATATGTTTCAAAGGACTGTAATAATGAAAATTTTGACATCTATGGCTACCTTTTAGAAGATACTTGATTTGACAAGAAAATAAAAAACTGTGTTTCATTTTACGAGTCTTCTTTTTCACCTCTCATCTTATTTGCACTAAATGTCAGTCACAAATTAAGTTTTATCCTGTTCTCAAAATAAATTGCGTGCTTAAAATTTGAGTAATAAAAAAGCTTTGAATTTATCTCAATTTGTTTTGTTCAACAAACTTAATCGATTCAGTTTACATTTCACTTCTATAAGACTGAATCTTACTTAGTCACTGTCGCACCATTACTATTCCTCTAAACCGCATCTGCTCTTTTGAAGGATATGGATACATAAAATTATTCCACATATCGTATATTTAAATGTATCCTAAACTTCCTAACACCAGTACCCGAGTACAAGTTAACAGCACATCGAACAACCGCTGGTGAAGCGGGAGGAGTTGGGGTAGGAGTGATACATAACAAACAATTGGTGCAACTAATTGCATATTTGCATACGAGTAGACCAATAATTACAAGCGGCCGGTACCCGTTTTCCTATATTTCACCGAAATTTCAATGTGTTTGTTGCTATTGTTGTTTGTGGGTTGGGAATCCTATGAGAAAGTGAACGCCACCGCCATCAACCGCTTGGAATATGTTGCACACTAAATGGTCGCAACAGTGAATGCATGAGACAGTTCGATCTGTTTGTAGCTCCCTAAGAGGAAGGAAAGCAGTAAAGCTGCAAATTGTTTTGCAAATGGGAGTGAGCGAATAAAATTTAGGGAATATTGTTTGGAATAAACATTGAGGTTAATAAAAGCACCTTTGTACTAAAGCTGCTGTCTGCAACATCACAAGTTCTGTACAAGGTTTTCCTACGATTTGATTATTCCCTGATCAGAACAGGAGAAAGCAGACTGATTGCGCTGTAATGGGCACGCTTCATCTTTCACTAAACCAAATACAAAGAATTCCGAACTTCGCCAAACTCTCTTATTTACTGCTGTACACCTAACTGATTAGGGAGTTTGTGGTGCACATTTGCAGTATATTGCGTATTTTATGCAAGGCCGTATCTAAGTTGGAATATAACTTCATCCTAAAGGGGATAGTAAGAATCCAGAGCAAAAGGAGCTACAATTTGTGACCGCATAGGCATGTGCTGTTCGTTTATAAAAAACGATAGCATAAAATGTTATTTTTACGAGGAAAGACGCGAATGCTAAATGTCTTTATTCAGGATTTTCAGAAAAAGGGGTCAAACAATTTCCTATGGCAAACAATTGAAATTTTTCATATTAATCATATATAAGACCATATTGCCAACTAATTCTACCTGTTTTTTACAAGCCAGGAAGCATATTAGCGACTCTCAACTCCATTTCTGCGTTGTAGTGCAACTGAATTCTTCATACGAAAGAGTCAACTCTGAAAGAGTCGAAAACTGTTTTGTGAGTTTAAAAGACACATTTCTTTTGGCACGTTTTGAATTCCAACAAACTATCTGGTATATTACATAAAATTGAATCTTTGTATGTTTGTATATTCTTTTCGAATATGTGGCCCAACTAATGCAATGATTATCATAAAATTTTCACATCATATTTATGACGCTCAGAAATTAGAATCAGAGGCTTGATTGGAAAAGGGGGTGTGATACTGTCCATGAATAACAAATTTTAAGCGGCCATATCTAACGAAATGTTAAAGACACGCAGATGAGATTTGGTACGTATATTTCTGAAAATAAAAAGTTAAAAGTGGGCAGTGCCATATCTCTTTTAAAAAATTGCTTCCAAATAGCAAAGTAAGTGACTTATCTACAAAAAATTTCAACAGTAATCTGCTATCAAGCATGTAATTTTCAAAGACTCGGTTAGGGGAAGGATCACCGCTCATACGCCTTTACAGTTTGAATGGGTGTATCATGATCTGTAGAAGGCACTCTGATGATATTTGGGACATATGTATACTGATACTACTAAACTGTAAAATATATGCCAGCAACAACTAGGCATTGCCATGCCTTTTTTAGGAATCCGTTGAAATGGTTAAAATTGCTAATCCATCGTTATCCAAATTTCAAAGCATTTATTGTCAATCACGAAATTGCCGCAGTCTGTGCTAGGCTATGATTGGAAAAAAGGGCGTAACTCCATCCACACTGCACAAAGAGTTAAACAACAATATGTCTCACAAACTATTAGAGATAAATAACGGCTTATCTAATTTTCGGTTTTAAAAGTAAAGTTAAATAAAACACACATAAAGTTAAGATTTCGATGAAATTTTTATTTCATTATAATGCTTGGACCTTGCCATAATGTAAGAAATATAATGTCATTCATATGACCGCCTCTGGTTTGGTAGCACCTGCGATTCCTTTTAGGATAGCTTTCGACCACTTTTTCCAACATTTCGGGCGGTATCTCGGTAATAACTTGACGAATGTTGGTTTCCAAATGCTCCAACGTTTTAGGATTGTCCGTTTAAACACAGTCTTTAAAACCACATATTGTCCAGTTCACAATCTTCAATTGCAGGTCAAAAATAATCGGTTATTTCGGCAATAACTCAACGAGTGTTGATTTTCAAATGTTCCAATGTTTGAGGATTGTCCGCGTAAACACGGTCTTTAAAACCACACATCGTCCAGTTCATAATCTTCAATTGCAGGCCAAAAAAAGTCGGTTATCTTACGGCCATAGCGTTTTGAATTGAAATTCGGATTATCCACAATACTTTTGATAACAGAAGCGGTATTTTCGGAAATGCATACATTGTGATGATGCACACGCCTGACCACATTTGTAACGCTTCCAGTCTCTTCAAATTTATTTATAACCTTGACAATTCCTTGCGCAGTAGGTCGATTATGACTACCATAATCACCCCTAATACACGAAAATTCGCCACGATTGAATCACCATTTTTTTTTAGTAAGTTTTAATTATTTTTAAGTGTTTTTCGGTTGTTGAACGAAATGAATAGCTGTTCCGATGGCAGGTATTATATTTCACAGCTGACAGCCTTGCGATATCGGCGGTTTTGAAACCACTACAGTTATAACCTGTATTTGCTTTTATAGTTATACTACAGTTAAATTTGCTGCACGTTTGCTAAATTCATTTTTTTCAAAATTTTACCGATTAATCGCATTCCTACCGCTACCTTCCATACGAATCAGCTATTATTTCGGTCATTCCTCTGTAATTTCTAATTAATATCCTTGTTTTACGACTCAGTAAAAACTGTACAAAAATTGATCCAGTAACCACGCCTTTCTGGTACTTCCCGCAGCAGTGAGGGAAGTGTTATTTATTTAGTGAAAGGTTTACCATTTACGAATATGGATCGTTTAACAACCAAAGGACGCATAAAAATCGTTAAAACTTACTACAAAAGTGGTGATTCATGAGAAGTATCCACAAAGAGTACGAGTATGTTCGTGTTTGACGACGTCAAACTTCTTCTTTGTAGGCTGCGTCAAAGACCATGTTTACGCGTAAGAACAGTTACAACTTCTACAAAAGGGACGATTTAAAATTGAATCAACACGACCGATTTTGGCTATATTGCATTAGAAGTTTCCAAAAAACGTAATTTCATGATTTGGCGACGTTAATTGACCGGCAAGATTATACGATTGGACGCCGTTCGATTTTTTTTGTATGGCTACGTCAAAGACCTTGTGTACGCTGATAACACTGTGGAACATTTTTGGGGTTTTTGTCTAGGGGGTGAGAAATTCCAAGTCAAGGTGATGGTACTAGGTCAGTATAGCAAAGTCCCCAAAGGGTTTCGCGTTCGTATGTGTCAGTTTTTTTTTATGACCTTTTACATTTTTTCCTTATCTTGATGTTTTTTCGCTTAGTTGTAAAACTTTGGCAAAAACGTAGTTTGACATAACTCGAGAACGACTAGTTCGATTTTGCTGAAACAAATTGAGAAAAATTAAGAATTACATTTCCTTTAATCCATTCATATACAGTTTCTCTACCAAATCAACATTTTTGCAATTATAAATAAATTTATGAAGAAAATTTTGTCAAAAATTTTTTTTTTTAGTCATTTAAATCCCAAACGGAAAAAAGTGTCAAGTCTTATAACTTTTACGTAAGGCCACATAACCTATAAAAAAAGGCGACATAGATCATAGAAATCGATTAACGCGTTCTGTTTTTATTCAAAATTAAGTAAAGGTATGAATTTCAAAAATTTGCTCGAGATATGCTCAAAATTCCTTGGAAAAAACATTGATGATTTTTTTTATGATTCTCAGAATTAAAAAAAAAAGTAATAAACAAAAGGTTATTTGATTTTTATGGTTGCTGTAAAAAACCGAAAAACGGTCATAAAGTGCGCGGACAATTAAAAGGAAAAAAGAAAAGTGCACTTTTGTAACTATTTGGGTTTTTTCTGTTGGCTACCTGCATGATTTTTTTACACAAATTGCACCCACATTCATGTGTGGTCATGTTTTAGAACGTCAGTAAAATATTGAAAAATACGTAGTATAAATAGGTGTTCATTGTTCGATTTTTGTCATTCATTTTGTCATAGAATATGGAACTGTGCAAGCCAGATATAAATAGCTTTTGCTACTGCTGCGGTCAATATGTCTCAACACATAAAAAAAGGGGAAATTTCAGTACTGATTTTGTTCAAATATACGAGATGCACTTCAACCAAAATGTTATAGTGAACAAAAATTGGGTGCCAAATATAGTGTGTAAAAGCTGCTACAACCGTCTAATGGATTGGAAAAATAGAAGACGTGAAAGTATGCCATTCGGTATCCCAATGACTTGGACTAATCCTGGCGAAGGTCACAATCCACTGAATTGCTATGCATGTGCGAATAAAGGAGCCACAAAAAGGATAAGAAAATCGTACAATTACGTTGGTGTTGCAAGTGCCGCAACACCATTGCCTCATTCGGACCACATTCCTGTGCCAAAAGCTTCTAGCCCAGATATTTTATCTTCTATGACTGCTCCGACATATGATTTACGTGATGATCCCTCATATGAGCCATCAGTATCCCATGAGCCAATTTTAATAAATCAAAATAAGCTTGCATTAATTGTTGCCAAATTGGAATTAACACAGCACCCGGTGTGAAAGTCACAGCTTATCGAAGTCGTCAGGCAACACTCCAAAGTTTATTCCTTGTGAATGATGGAAAAACTTCTGCATATTGCCCGGATGTAGGAAAATTGATGGACGCAATGGAAATAAAATATGAAGCAGATGACTGGAGATTATTTATTGACAGTTCAAAGCTCAGCTTGAAGGCAGTTTTACTGCATAAGACCAATAAAAAACCTTCAGTTCCAATCGCCTATAGTACAGAAACGAAAGAAACATATGATGCACTGGAAAATATTTTGAAAATGGTTAACTACGCCAAACATAGGTGGCGCATATGCTGCGATTTAAGAGTTGTAGCTATGCTTTGCGGTCTTCAAAGCGGCTATATAAAATATATGTGCTTTTTGTGCGATTGGGACACACGATTTTCCGGTGACCAATATGCATGCCACGGACGGAAACTCAGAGAGCACAGCAGGTTACAAACGGCCAATATTATTCGTGAGCCTCTAGTACCGAAGGAAAAGATATTGCTGCCTCCACTTCATATTAAACTTGGAATTGTTAAGAATTTCATCAAAACTATCGTCAAAAGAGATGGAGTTTTCTTGTGTTTGAAACTAATTTACCCGAGACTCAGCGAAAGTAAAATTAAAGAAGGTAAGTTATAATATCACATTCATTTCCCATGATTTTCCATCTTTACAAATTCATTTTTTCCAATCAGGCGTACTAAATGGTCCAGATATACGAAAGCTGATTAAAAGTGACGCATTCAATAATATTTTGATTGACGCTGAATTGGATGCATGGCAGGCAATCAAAGAAGTAATAGAAGGCTTGTTGGGAAAGCATCGTTCCACCAACTACGATGTTTCTGTCGCAAGGATGTTAAGATCGTTCTCGGAAATTGGTGTCCACATGTCCTTGAAAATCCATTATTTACATCATCATCTGGACTACTTCAGCAAACAATTGGCTACCGAATCTGATGAACAAGGCGAACGCTATCATCAAGTTGCTATGCCATTTGAAATGAGGTAATACTGATTTTTTTTTTCAAACTCATTTTAATAAAACAAAAACTTACAGATATAGAGGCAAAAAGTCGCCGAGTGCAATAATTGCGGAAATTTGCTGGTGGAGTAAGCTTGTGTGGCAAGACAAGGATGATCCTGATGATAAAGAATTTTCAGGAGGTGCAGAAGGGCCAGCAGTGGAGTCACACATTGACATTATGTGTGGTTCAGAAACTGATGACAGCGATGAATGCGATGCCAATAGTCCCGAACAACCACCATCGAAAAAGTCTAGGCAATATTTATTAAAATAAATAAAAATAAATAAATAAAATAAAAATAAAAAATTATAAAAATGTTTACTTTATTTTTTTAGTAGTTTATGGCCAGAAGTCTGGAGTTATTGGGGAAAATTTATAAAAAAACGCGATAAATGACACTTTTTTGAATAAAAACAAATATCAATATTCTTGTCAAAATGGGATACCTTCACTTAATTGTAATTAAAAGCAGAACGCGTTAATCGATTTCTATGATCTATGTCGCATTTTGTTTATAGGTTATGTGGCCTTACGTAAAAGTTATAAGACTTGACACTTTTTTCCGTTTGGGATTTATATGATTTAAAAAAAAAAAAAAAAAAAAATATTGACAAAATTTTCTTCATAAATTTATTTATAATTGCAAAAATGTTGATTTGGTAGAGAAACAGTATATGAATGGATTAAAACAAAAATGTAATTCTTAATTTTTCTCAATTTGTTTCAGCAAAATCGAACTAGTCGTTCTCGAGTCATGTCAAACTACGTTTTTGGCAAAGTTTTACAACTAAGCGAAAAAACATCAAGATAAGGAAAAAATGTAAAAGGTCATAAAAAAAACTGGCACATACGAAAGCGAAACCCTTTGAGGCCTAGTACCATCACCCTGACTTGGAATTTCTCACCCCCCAGATTGGCTGTTGTGCTGTGTAATTTCCAAACATACCGCCCGAAATGTACGAAAAAATGTTCGAAAACTACCTCAAAAGAATGCACTGCTGCAACCAATCCAGAGACGGTCTTTAAAATGAGATTGTGTTTTATAATGGTGAGGTCCAAGCATTATAATAAAGTAAAAGTTTTATCGAAACCATAGCTATAGGTGCACTTTATTTAACTTTACTTTTGAAATCGAAAAATGGATAGCACGTTAAACACTTTCACATGGGTTATATCAAACATTTCCGTGAGGGGCACCACTAGGGATGGATAGAGTGTGCTCCATTGTCATTCGTTGAATTACGGTTTGTCAAACTTTTAAGTTGACACAGATTTGAATAAGTTCGATGTAACTGGTTGAAAGACAATAAGCCAAGAGTATATGAGTTAAGTCGGTAGTTTGTACGGGAGACATCAGAGAGAGCATGACTTGTCAAATATTTCTTCAATTTTGCCTGGCTTCATAATGCAATACAATGAATAGCGACTAAGGTTGCTGCGGTGCAGCTGCAGCTACAGGAGCAAAATATAATTTTGGAAAATCAGTTAATATGTTTGCATTTAAATTTGTGAATTTGCTATTAGACTATTTAAATTAAAACCAAAAATTATGTGTGGCTCTTAAAACTCTCTACTGTAAGCCTCTTTTTTGCTAAGTACTCGTAGATCATAAAATTAGGTAAGGAAGTTTCAACAAATGTGAAATTAAAAGCCAAGCTTAGATTACCCGTACAGGAAATGTTATTCAAGCCGGTTCTGTATAAATCTGTATATCATCTTCAATGTCCCTATAATACGTTGTAAAACCAATTTTTTGTGCTATCTTGTAATTTGTCGTTTTGCTTAAAAGTATAAATTTTCACTTGTGGCAAGTTGCGGCGGCGGTAAATTCCGCTGGCAGGCAGATACGTAACAAATCAACGATATCCGTCAATTTTTCTCGATGTCGATGTCGTTGTTGCAACATTTGCATATTCAGCCATACCATTCTCTCACTCACTCACTACATCGGCGTACCGCAGCAAAGAAGTCGATAACAAAGCATAACAACGATATCGTCTTCCCATTGCATCGCCATTGATTGGATTGCATTGGTTCACATTTCCATAGAAATGTGCGAAGATTACATGTTGCACCAAAACACGAGAAATCGTTCACGAAAACCTCAAGCGTTATATGTTTGTTATTGTTTTTTTTTTTCGTTGTTACTGCTGCTGCTGTGGTTTTCATTTGTTGCACGTTGATGTTGATGTTGCAAGTTGTTACATGTTGTCGCAGTTAATGTAAACAACACACAACAAAAGCACTGGTACTGGCAGCAACGACATCTACATTTACGATGACGTCGTACAATTATTGTTAGCATTGGCGTTTTTCTTTCTTCTTCTGTGTCTGTTTTGAAGCCGCTTTCAACATTCACGACAATAAATGAACACGTTAAAAGTGCTTGGGATTGAGGTACATGAAGAAGTGCAGTGAAACAAGAATGCTTTTCGGTTGATTGTAAAACAAATCTTTCTTTCGTTTTTGTTGTTGTCGTTTTGGCAGCAACGAATTTGTATTACCCTTCACAACATAGCGATATCCTGACAAGCGTTGTGTATCCTTGGCCGCCTTGGAACCATCAGTCTTTTACCAATTACTATGTGAGAAGCTTATCAGTACGTCTTGAGATCTGGTAAATCTACCACACTGGCCAGATACTAATACCGGTACAAACCAAAGAGATGATTTTGAATGACGTGTAGTCTTCAATGAAGATAAGCTATAATCTTACTAATCCACTTTAAACGAAGCATTAGGCAAAATCGCACCCTACCATGCAACCTGTTTAACACATTTTTGAAGATGATAATGAGAAAGGCTGTAGTAAAGATGACTGATACCATATTCAGTTAACTGATCGGAAACTGTGAAATGTTGCTACAGCCTTCTCAAAGATTAAGGAACCAGGAACCAACCGATAAGCGAGGACAAAACCAAATTATTTATTTCGGCAACAAACAATCAACTCATTTGGAATTCCATTTGAGGTAAGATTATGTTATCTAACTCGTCTCCGCCATGAACAAAATTTTTTTTTTTTTTTTTCATTCATTGTTTTTTTATTGGATCTTTCTTACGAAATTTACAATATGTATTCAAATCTTAAACCTATCTTAAACTAAAGTATCCTGCCATTGCCGGATCTTGTTTTTGGCGAGAAGTACTGTTTATCACCGGACCAAGTCTAGCGTGTCCTTTCTTTTTAGCCGTATATGACCGGGAAAATTTTGAAGGTTTTAAGCGAGTGGGTTTGAGTGGGAGGACAACTTCGATACATATGACCTGCTTAATTTTTTTATTTCCTCGGAAATATAAGGAATGTTTAAATCTTTGTGTATGTTATCATTCCTAACATACCATTGGGCACCACAAATTTGACGCAGTATTCTTGACTGTCTTCTCTGCAGCTTATTTATGTTAGAAGCCGATGCCGTTCCCCACAATTGGAAGCCGTATGTTCATATTGTCTTCAATATGGTTTTGTAGATGGTAATTTTATTTTCCAAACTGAGAGTAGACTGGGAGCCAATAAGCCAGTGGAGTTGAGCCATTTTTAATTTCAATTGTATGATTTTTGAGTCAATGTGATTTTTCCAGGTGAGACGTCGGTCAAGGTGAATACCCAAATATTTGACATGGTTATGAACGGGTATGATACTACCGTGAATAGTGAGGGCTGGGCAATTGTTCTGTCTAAGAGAGAATGTAACCTGTACACTCTTAGTGGCATTTACTTTTATCTTCCACTTTTCGAGCCAAGATTCTAATGTGTGTATATGAGACTGCAGTTGTCTAGAAGCCATTAATGGGCAAGTGCTAGTGCTCATAAATGCAGTGTCATCAGCGAAAGTTGAGGTTTGAATTAGGGAATGAAGAGGCATGTCAGAGGTGTAGATGGTATATAGTATAGGGCCTAGTATACTGCCCTGAGGAACTCCTGCTGAAACTTTTCTTTGAGTTGAAACAGAGTCTTTCGATTTTACTACAAAAGATCGATTCTTCAGATAGCTCTCCAGGAGCTTGTGGGTATTTGCCGGTAGAAAAGAGACTATTTTGTGAATAAGGCCTTCATGCCACACTTTATCAAAGGCTTGGGAGATGTCTATAAAGAGAGCTGAGCAATATTTCCGATTTTCGAATGTTTTTCTGATCTGGGTTACTATACGGTGTACTTGTTCTGTCGTTCCATGACCCTTGCGAAACCCAAACTGGTGCGTGGGTATTACATGGTTTGCTTCAATATGGGGGTACAACATTTGGAGAAAGATCTTTTCAAACAGTTTAGATAAAATAGAGAGTAAACTTATGGGTCGATAGGATGTAATTTGTGACAGTTCCTTTCCAGGTTTTGGGATCATTATTATTTCAGACAGCTTCCATGATCGAGGAAAGTATCCAATTCGAAGTATTGCATTAAATATAAATAAAACTAATTTGAGGATATTATGGGGGAGTTCTGAAATCATTTTCGCTGTTATTTTATCGTGCCCAGGAGATTTATTTATTTTCAACGAGAGAACATTTTTCTTTAAGAGAGATAGACTTATTTTCATTGGATTTGTGACCATTGGGCTAATGATCGTTGGATTCACACGAGAGATTGTATCGTTAGGAGTAAATACTTCTTCCAGATGATCAGCAAATTCTTTCACTTTTTCATCACTACTCCTTGCCCATCCTCCATCTTTCATCCGTATTGGAGACTCCTGTGTTATAGGACGCTGTAGTTGTCTTGTGGCCTTGTACAGGCTATAGTTAGTGTTTTGTGTGGCTCCTAGACAAGATAAGTAGCGGGCTTGGGAGATTTCTTTTTTTTCATCCAGAGTTGACCTCAGTTTTGACTTGCACTGGTCGAGGCGAGCTTTGAGGTAGGGAGATCTGTGCTTTTGCCATCGTCTTCTCGCTTTCCTTTTCTCTTTGATTAGGGATTCAATATGACATGAGGAGTCATTTTTTGTTTTTGCATAGACCTTGTGCGGAGTTGCCAAGTTTACGGCAGTTGTCATTGTGGTAGTGAGGACGTTGATGGCAGACTGAATTTCATCTGGTGTTTTGAGAGAAAAGTTTTGCCACAGATGAGAGCTTATGTACATCTTGTATCTCAACCAATTTGTATGCCTGTTTGGAAAATGGTAAGAGATTTCCGGGTTCAAGGGAATGTTAAATACTGTGAGAATTGTGGGGGAGTGGTCCGATGAGAGGTCGAGGGAAGGAGTAACGATGATGTGTTCTCTTGTTAT
>JAHXMU010023294.1:0-13752 GCA_019455685.1 Philornis downsi | reverse complement strand
TTGTAACACGAAATTCACTCTTCGGCTCTTATCCCACTTCTGAGATTTTGGTATCGTGGAGCATATTTCCACTTCAACGTCAACTTTTTTAATTCTCCAAAAACGTACAAAGTTGCTCTATTTATACTAAAATTACTTATTCTAGAAAATGCTATAATATTTCAGAGAGAACACATATTTACATAATGGGTGCAACAAAGACAAACATATTTACAGAATAGTGTTGTATATCATAGACTTAATTCTAGAATGTTCTTATATACATAACAAGTGAAAAGGAGATAGCAATAGACCAAACAATGGGAGCGAGAGGAACAAACACAACTTATTGTCGTAAACGTAATTCTAGAAAAGTCCCACCCACAGATAAAGAGGGAAAGAGATTGCATATGTCATACTTGAATGTTCTAGACGCGGTTTTCATGATCTTTCTAGAGTATATACTTAGACAAATTACACTCATATACTACAATTTTTTCCACCAGGAATGTATTAGGGAAACGAGTACGAAGCAACTGCTTGTAGAATGAACCTTATTTTGAATATTTCTGTAGTTCAGTTAGGGGCGTATGCCTTTTCGAAAATGTTTTATATTTACTAATGCGGACGTGTATGGAGTATTCAATATGTGTTTCTCATCCTTAGGGGTTTCAAGGATGGGTGCCACTTTTATTGTTATATGTTTTTTCCTTATTATACTGTTTAACTAAGTTCTTGTAAATGTTAATCCAATGTTAAGTCAAATCCGGCCATTGTGTGTAGCTCGTGGCACCGTCCTGCTGAAACCACATATCGTCCACTTCAATGACATCTCCATAATGCGCAATAAATAGTCACATTTTCCGGCTTTGCTTGTTGACGTCACCACCGAGCTAAATAAAATGAAAATGAGATTCATCGCTGAATAAAATTTTGTTCGAAAAATCAGCATTGAAAGCCTGTTGCTGTAGCACCCAATCAGCACATCTGCGGCATTGTAAATAGCCAGCCGGCTTTAATTGTTAGACTCTATATAAATAGAGGTAGAAATCCAAATGCAAAATATGCCATGATGAGCCATAAGATAGGACCAATTGCTGAGAACGTCGTGGAATCGACAAATTCGTATTATCCGCTTTCAAAGGATGTCACTATCAAAAGCGATATTTTCGACAGTACCCGTGCATCATCAGTCTCTTCAAATCTCTTTATAATCTGACCAATTTTTTGCCAGTGTGTTGATTATGACGACCATAAACATCTCGTACTGCACGAAAAGTGCCCATATTTAAATACCACTTTCGTAGAAATTTTTAATTATTATTACGCGATCTTCGGTTGCTAAACAACACATATTCGTAAATGGCAAACCTTTCAGTAAATAAATAATACTTCAGATGACAGGCTTTTAACATGTGATAGCATTGCAGACCGGCGGTTTTAAAACCACTAAATGTATAACCCTATAGTTTACTTACTATTAAAATGTATGTAAAATTTCTGTTTTCTTTAATTTGTTTACAGGTATCATATTTTTTTCCACGCGCGTTTGTGTTAATTAAAATTGTTCCATATTTGTCTGATGAAAAAGCAATGAGTATAAGCCTGGAATAAATGTCCAAGACTTATTTCCCATTATTATTTTAGCACTGGTTAGCTATAAATCTGAATATCCAAATATCCAATCTCCATTTTGATTTTTACGTGGCTCAAATACAGTATAGAGCTTTTTATTTTAAACTAAGTTAGTAAAATCACATTTTCAATCTGGAGACTGAGAATGCAATGTTTCATCATTATACATTACTACGTCTCCTTCTTCATTACCTTTGTTACTTTTTCCCATAGCTGCTTCACTTGCTTTCTGCTATTAATCAGAATAGTTTTGTCTGAAAGTCGTGTTAAACCGGTCTCCATATCTTTTTTGTATATGCCTTTTACGTCACTGACTTGAACATGAGTTTTTTTCTTTTTTTTTTTAATTAGAACAAATTGCAGTAAAAATGGAGAATTTGGTTTCAAAAAATATCACTCCAAACTAGAATTGTTATTAAGAATTCTTAAATCCGGGTAAGTGTTCTCCAAGTCTCCGGATCAATTTTTATTTTATGTTTCCTCTGTTTGAAAATTATATAACAGATGTAATTTCTGTCGTGTAGAGTGTACTCGTATTAAACACCTCTCACACAATCATTCAGAATAATATCATTTGAGTTGAAAAATTCATGCTGATTCAACGTAGCGTGAATACACTCCTTGGTATTCATGAGGTGTGTCTACTCATCCCGATGTAACCCAAAAAAATTGTTTTTTTCTCTGTAAAGCAACCATAGAATAGGTTTAAAATCGATTTTTGTTGAAAATCCACGGGAAATGTTTAATCTCAATTTGAAGAAGTAATAGAATTCAAATACAACATCATAAATTTGAGATTTTCGTTAATTTGAAACCATTTCTTACTTTTGTTGTCCATCCTTAATGAAACTAAAATGAAAACTGCGAAGTTTTTCGCTCTGAAAGTCTCTCTACAAAAATACCTTTGCATTATAATAATATAGCATTTAAATGTGCTCTTAATAAGCTGATGTATAAACTAATGGAAAAAATTAGAACAAACTTGAAGAATTTATTACGAGTTGACGCCACGTTGTTTAGTATTTTTATTTTAGTCATCAAAAGTAAACGACCTCAGTGAATGTGTAAACATGGACAAAATTTGTCATCGTTATGTAATTCAATATTTCCATTTGAAAGGTCTCAGTCCAACCAATATTAAAGCCGATCTAGATTCTACTCTAGATTTACGAATGCAAAATATTGAGTAGCGAGTTTAAACAAGGCTGTACGAGCCGCCCACGTCGGACACAATTAAGAACATCCACAAAATGATATTGGATGATCATCGGCTGAAGGTATGCGAGTTAACTGAAATTACACGCATTACAAAAAGTACTATACGATACATCGTATATCGGCCGAAGATTTCAAGATGAGAAAGCTGTGCGCAAGGCGGATGCCGCGCTTGCCTTCAATTGAGCAAAAACAGCGTCGTGAAAATGTTTCAGTAGAATGCTTATCGATTTTACGCCGCATGGATGTGACATGGACCGACCACGTCACACCTAAAACAAAGTGGCAGTCAAAGCAGTGGACTGGGATGGGATGCGCATGCGATTATTTCTATTGATTATCTTC
Organism: Philornis downsi; assembly: GCA_019455685.1. NCBI lineage: Eukaryota > Metazoa > Arthropoda > Insecta > Diptera > Muscidae > Philornis > Philornis downsi. Next base: position 10,578 of record JAHXMU010023294.1, on the reverse strand, counting down.
AGAAAGGAAAAACCATCAACGACGAATATTACCTATATATATAATTTATTGCAGAGTGTTAATACGGGGGGTTGATCGGACAGTTCTTTTAATTTCATATGAAAGAGAATGAGAAAAACGAGGGGTTAAAGATTGTATAATCCAATGATTGCCATTTATTATCAAGGTTTTATCTTATGTTTCTGGGGTTCACAAAATGGAATTATTTTACCTAGCAGAGGCCTTAAACGTTCAAATAAGTAGTTTATATATCGACTGTAAAATGAGTACTGATATTTGGGCGAGAGTTAGAAGACCGCTTTATTACACTGCTAGAATGGTGGAGTGAAAGCTCTTTTCTTAACCGTGCTGGGCGTGTACTTAAAAATTAAAACTTACAACTATCAGGGTAAGGAAAACTTGTGCACGTAAACACAGAGCTTAAGTGATAAAATTATGGAAAACGACCGCATATGGCAAAAAAGAAAGTGTGGTTTTGTCAAGCCGTTGCTCCAGTCCACACATCTACTATTGCGATGTCCAAAATAAAGTAATTAAAGTTTGAATTGCTTCATCGTGCATATTATTTGCCATATTTAGCTTCCTCGGACTATTTTATATTTCCAAGCTTGCAAAAATGGCTCCGCTGTAAAAGATTTGCCAGAAATGAAGAGGTGGAGTCTGCGGTTGATTGAAATAGTGCATCGAGCTGAAAAGAGATTATGTTGAAAACTTTTTCCCAAATTTTTTGTGTCTTCCTTGTTAAGTCGGCTGGTTTTGGTACCGCCCTTGTAATACTACAATTCGTATACTTTATCATGTGTTCTTCATTATTTGTTCTCTTCCAAGTGTTCTTCAAAAATTTAATTTCCAAATTTCGGTGGAAGATCTTCAGTAATGTCCATCTCTCTAGTACTAGATAGCTGTAAAAACTAAATAAATACATTGAGTGTATTCAATTCTTATACTACATCTATAATTTTTAAGTTAATAAACAACCATTATTTTGTTTAGCTACAGCTATATTTACTTAAATCAATTTTTATTTAATATTCTCCCATGATGGAAGCTGTCTTTATCTCCAACCTGCAGAGAGAACTATCACTGTTCAATAGAATCTTAGAAATCAATTAGAGGTCAGTAGAAAATCTTTCAATATCAGTCAGAGCTTTGAACCTCTCGGGAAGGTAGAATAGATCTAAGTCCATGCACGTTCAGCTCCAGTAGTGAAAGCTGTAGCCATCATATCTTTAATATTAAGAATCTGGCTTAAATTTAATGAATTCTGCTGTTGTGTTCATCGTCTCGTACAATTATATTCTGATGTCAGTATTTGTAATTCAGCGCTTTGAAATTATTCATCCCGCAAAACTAATTAATCTAACAAAGCTAAGAAATTCGAGACTCAAGTAAGCAAAAATGTAATAAAAATTGCGAGACTATTAACTATTTTTTTATTTAATTTTTAAGTTTTTTTTGCGTTTTTAATTAAAACAATTTTTTATTTTTCACTGAGGTGAAGTTGTTCTTTTCCCAAACCTGGATATACAGATGTAATTAAAACAAGCGCCATAATCAATTCTAGTCACAAAAAACAAAACCAAAATTTAATATACAGATAAAACTAATGTAAAAAAACAAATAATTTATTTTCACTGAAAACAAAAAAGTTAACAAATGATGGATTAGTAGCACATAAATATTGCTAATAATAAGTGTTGGGGTTCAAAGTAGTTTCTCCGCAAATAATTGGGGGGAATAAAAAAAAACACGGGTTAATTAGATTTTAATATAAATGTTATAAAACGTATATTTATTTAAAAAGTAAATAGGGAATCGGCATTTTAATGCGAGGATACTTACTTACCTTACGGGATGTACAAGAGTAATAAAGTTAATAATGCTCTACACTTTCACATGAGCCAAACGGAGAAATGGCATCTCTTAACTTAACAAAAAGGGAATCCCAACAGCAATATCAAAAAAACAGTTAGGCAATTGTACGTGGGTGGTTCAGTAAATCACACACCACTTATTCGCGTAAGCAATAAGCAAAACTTACCTTGCAATTACACATTTATACGCCGATCAAATGCATGTGGATGCGTTTGAGTCACTGATGGCATTCGCGTCATTAATGCATTCCATTGCGTGTGATCTTTCTTCTTTTTTTATTTAGTGTATATTTTATTTCCTATCAATATTTCAATGTAAGAATTTCAATATTTATCGTAACAGCTGTAATCACATTTAATATCTTTCTGTAATATTTAAATTTGAATAATTGTATCTCACAATTTAAATACAACAATTTAGAACCAAATTGTTTTTCACACAAAACTCATATTTAATTTCTTCCATAACTTGGTTGCCACTTTCATCGTCAATCACTGAATGATTTACTATTGTGAGTTACCTCTTAATCATCAACAAAAAAAGACTTCATTTATTTACTGTAGATGCATTCATCAGTGACATTCCGAAGAGAAATGCGTTGCTTTCGTTTGTCTGGACGGATAGCCTGAATTGAGCAGTCTCAGTTTCCTAAGTAATACTCAAGAAACCTGTACTTAGGAATTGCATCCATCACAGTGAATGCTGTTTTAATGCAAGCATATTGTAAATTTTCTTCATATTAAGAAAATAAAAATTACCCGAAAATGATTATTAATCGGGGTTTTGGTGTAATTTGCTTTTTCAATGATATTCCATTTCGAAAAACCAATTTATTTTTAGGCCATTTTTCACTTTAAAACAATAGCTTCCTTATGGCAGATTTCGAAAAATGGCCCACAAATCAAAGAAATATGATCCACAATAATGGACGACATTTCGTACGTATTTTTCTTTTTTTTAAAAAGTGTGATTTGTCGTATTCTCTTTGCAAATATATAAAGCGTAGCAAACAACAAATATCTTCATTCCTTCGGATGAAGGTAATTGCAAGCGGATTATCTTCGATCCCATTTTTGAATGTTGCTGCAATGGGCAATCGTAGATGTAAGATTGGATAAATCGGTAAATTTGTAATCGAAAGTTTGATAGAATTTGGTGGGAATTAATTAAATTTATGACTTAAGAATAAATGCTATAATCGATCTTTGGACGGTACGAAAAGCAGTTGTTTTTCTATAAATATTGAAGAGCATGATAAAATAATGCAACGGACGACATTGTAGATTAGAAATTGCAGAGCAGAAATCGTATTGCGGTAATCGAAAAATTTGCGTACCCTGTAAATTTGTAATTTGCGTGCCACTGTAATGTTATTTCACTTTCAGGACCAAGAGTATCAGACATTGGATATGTGAAAGTAAGACTGAATTTTGTGAAATAGGATAGAAAATACGCTTCTGCGAATGAAACGGTAATTTGTATGGGAGACAGCAGAAGGGGCACAGTTTTTCGACCGAGTGTTCCGAATTCATGTTTATAACGTTTGCTAACTTTTTTCTTTTGAGATCGCCGTAGCTCTCCAACTAGAAACGACGTGCAAAAATTTGCGATAAAGTGATTACTTTGTGTAGGAATTAAAAAGTTAAACAAATAATTCGATTAAGTCGATTATTTCTATGGTAGGCATTAGAAGGCGGCTACTTTATCTCCCCAGTAGTTTAAGATCGGTGTAGTCCCCCAGTTAGTGGTTGGTAAACTGCCCAAAAGGGATATGATAATACAGTCCATGTTCGAGTTCAAGTGTATTAAAGGTTTACAAGTTTATTGCCCAAGTTGATTAAGCTTCCACAGCCCTTACATAGTACTGTAAAAGAGTGAAGCTTAGAGTTAGTGTAGTGTAGGATTACAGAGAAAAATTATTTAAGGTGAATTGGTCGGTTTGTGTGGGAAGTGCCAGAAAGGGCGTGCCGGTGCAGTTCGTTCTTATGTACCGATCTAAGTGTGCGAAATGCTTGGTATGTGGAGTTCGGTTAATAGAATGAAGAAATAAATAGGTAAACCGAAAAAAAAGAAGAAAAATTTTGTTAGAACCATCACGTTACAGTTACCAGAAGGGGCGTGTCAATGCAGACCATTTTCGAGTTCAAACGCATTAAAGGCTTGATGTTTGAAAAGTTTGACAAATAAATCAATTAAATCGGTTATTTCTGTGATAGATATTAGAAGGCGGCAATTTTATCGCCCAAGTTTTTTAAGCTTCCCCAATAATTACATAGTATTATAAAAGAACGAAGTACGAGATCAATATAGTCCATCAATAAGGGATTATGGTGAAAAATTATTTAAGGTAAATTAACCTGTTTGTGTGTGAAGTACCAGAAAAGGCGTGAGAACGCAGTTCGTTTTTATATTATGATCTATGCCGTTCGTTTAATTGAACGGCAATACAAATATGAATGAGAGAATAAGTAGGTGAGATCGGTCATATGTCCAAGAATGGGCTTAGTTACAAAGTCGATTTTTTCCCAATTTTACCTAGCATCGCAATGGGACATAATTAATAAAAATACCAGTTATTGAAATCTAGGTATTAGAAATTTTTGGGGGAAAATTAAATTTCGACAAATCGCCCCATTTGTATGGGTGGTCTAAGAAGGAGTGGGACAACTTCTGTTATTCGTTTCCGAAATTTCATTTAAATGCATGTAGCATTTAGCTATAATATATTTAGTATAACTGAATATATTATCAGACCTTACTTCAGCGACCAAAGTTTATCAAATTTAAATACATTTGGTGTAACTGATATAAGGACATATGAGCTAAATCGGTCATTTATATGGATAATAGAGGTGTGGTTAGTTGGTCTATTTTTTTTTTTAAATTTTGTGAAGCATTGCAACAGACAAAAATTTAGGTTATCACAGTTTACGAATTAGGAGTTGCAGAGCAAAATTGAGTTTGGGGAAATCGGACAACATGTACAGGACGTACTATAACGGTGTACCGATATAGCCCATTTACAATCTCTTGCCTACGATTTGACAAAATATTAGTGAATATTGTCCTTGCGCCTTCCTGAATAAAAACCACTGTATGTAAATGTTACAATTGAATTGCGGGGTTTATTGTAGATTTTGTCGCTTCGGAAGGCTTAAAAAGACTAGACAGAAAACTTTAAAATTAAGATGGCGAGGGAATTTTTGGACGCTGGGAAAAAAGGAAAGGGTAAGTTTTTTAGGAGAGGAGGATAACGGAAGGATTGGGGATTTCATGAGAGGTTGGAAAAAATTCATTTCAATGCGGTGAAAAGGGAAGGAGACAAACATTAATTAACAATTAACACTGCCACCAGTGACAGTTTGGGGCGGAGAGGTTGTTTGTTCAGCCTAAAATTGACTATTGAGACGCTCCAATTGCCTGATGGCACCGCTAATGATATCCTTTGCATCAGGCTCCGGAGTATTATTCTGGCGTCGTCTGCTGAGAGCGTTTATGTGCCGTCCAGTTGACCTAGGCTTGCGGTCACCTTCATTCCGAGCCATCTGTTGACGTCGCTGTGGATGCGGGTTGGGTTCATGTTTGGTGCGGCGGTTGTTGCATTGACATCGGCATTGGCATATTGGTTACTTTGACTTGACGGTTGACGGTTGAGAATTTTGGCAGATGTAGCAGGGTGTGGTGGTCCTCACCGCATTTCCGGCAATACAGCAGAGAAGTGCAATCCCGGTGTTGATGCGACCTTGCCAAGCAATTGGTGCAATATTTTCGCTGGCGGATGAGTTTTCGTCGTGGACGTTCACGGCCCTTCCGAATCTCCACTCCGTCGGTGGTAGGAGATCATCCTGAATTACAACGAGATCGTGCTGTTTTATTTCGTCCCGATGGAATTTCCATTTATATCTTTTCTGCAGTTCATGAATGTATTCGTTCTTCCAACGAGTACTGAATTCGTGATGTAGAATGCGTAATTTCTGCCATCTATCATTTAGAGAGAGAAATATAATTGGATTTTCTGGGACGGCTATGAGGGGGGCACCGCTAAGGAAATGTCCCGGAGTGAGAGCCAATAATTCCTGTGGATTTTTCCGATTGTGGCGAAAGTAGGCGTGAATTGAGAACTGCCTCTATTCGAGCTAGTAACGTGGAGAATTCCTCAAACGTAAGCTTATGCTGTCCCATCACTTTTCGAAAATACATTTTAAATGATTTTACGGCGGATTTTCACATAGGCCGCCCATATGCGGAGCATGAGGCGGAATGAAAGTCCACTGGAGTCCGTGGTCGAGGTATTTTCGTGAGATATCCCTAGATGCCGTTTTGAGAAACGCTTGATATTCGAATCGGAGAGACCTTTCCGCGCCAACAAAATTTGTGTCATTGTCAGACATTATTTTATTCTGAAGTCCACGGCGTCCAACAAACCGAGTAAATGCCGCAAGAAACGCCTCAGTTGAAATATCAGTGCACAGTTCGAGGTGGACCGCCTTGGTCGAGAAGCATACAAATATGCATACATATGCCTTGTGATAGGTTGCGCATTTGAGGGCGGATGTCTTTACAAGAAAGGGACCTGCGAAATCAAGCCCCGTTATGGAGAAGGGGAGTGAGTAATTGCAGCGATCTTGAGGAAGAGCTGCCATGATCTGAGATTGCGACCTTTTCTTGAGCGGAGCCGAGAAATGTAGTATTCCTCACGTATCGTTCTTATCATCAAATTATATTCTACATGGAACAGTAATTTGTGAGTATATGCGATCAATAATTGACAGAATCGAGATTTTGGATGGAGAATAACCTGGAACTTTTCATTGTACGTGAGGAGGGCGTTTACTATTCGGCCATTAGACCTTATGAGTCCACTAGGATTGAGAAATGGGTTGAGAGGGAGCAGTGTTCTTCACCGTGGGAGAGACTCTTCGAGCTACGCTAGCTCCTTTCAATAGAATCTTTTCTGAGATATGTATATCAATCGAGTTTTCATGAACTTGAACTCAGTATGAGAAATGTTAGGCGTCAGGTAATGTGCGGTACTCTTTTTTGTCGGATGTGTTCGGCTAAGGAACCGGTAGACGTAACACAACACTCTTATTGCCCTGTCGTACGAGGGAAATCGCTCTGAAATGTCATCTTGGTCTTCATATGAGAAAAAAACCTTCATTTTCCGAGCTTAGGGGGAAAATCATAAAGTGGGCGGGACTCAGACCATTCTGTTGCATCTTTGCACTACAAGGTGGACCCATGCCACCTTGCAATCGTAAAAAAGAACAATCAAGAGAGGACAGTGGTCTATCCTCTTGTTCTTTCACAATTTGCAAAAACTATTTTATGTTGAGTACCTAATCACTTACCTTACACCTCTTCGTGGTGTAAATCCAAACTAGCTAAGGTCTGATGATGTCCTTACGTCTTCGGATTCCTTCTGGAAAGTATTGTTCCCAATAGCCAATGAGCCTCCCAAATATTCCTCCCTTTGATTGAAAGACGTCTGCTCAATTCGGTTGTGGATTAAGAACTTATATTTAAATAATTCTTTACTTATAATGATACCTCTGTTTAATACATATTTTCTTTGTTCCCATCTGGGCTATTTGATACCTAGATGGTTCTTTGTTTAATTAACTCCTAGTTTTTCTGGAATCATTTTATGTTCCTTTGTTCTTTAAGATTATTTACAATTATATGGTTTTGTTTATTTAATTTTATGATTTCACCATTTGTCGATCGTCACGTACGCCCAATAGCTTTACTTTAACTTTGCTTATTCGCATCAAGTATAATCTCTAATTAACACATTCATAAACATGATCTCATATTTCTATGACTCATTTAAATGGCATTCGCTCAGGACGATCACCTGATTCTTCTATATTTCTTGCTATTGCTTTGGGTATACGTCATAACAATAAGGGAGATCCGGCCAGTTTCGAGGGGTCCGCTCCTCGAGTTTCCAGGTCCGCCGGATTTTCTTGGGATGATACATGTCTCCACACAGCATTACCAACATTGTCAATTATTTGAAATATCCTGTTCGCTATATACGTTTTCCACATACACGGTAGTTTTTGGAGCCATGAAAGTACAATTGAAAAATCTGTCCAGAGGAATCTGTCCGCCTGCATAATTGACTGGTTAGAGGGGTCATTTTGACAAGTTTCGAGAGAAGTACGGCTCCACAAAGCTCTATACGAGGTATGGACACTTCTTTAATCGGAGCCACTTTGCTTTTCGAGACGAGTAGATGGGAATGCACTTTATCTTCATTTTGAGATCTTAAGTACACCACGGCGCAAAAGGCTTTTTTGGAAGCATCACAGAAGCCATGTAACTGCACTTTTCCGCATGGGGTGTAATTTGTCCGTCGCGGGATACGAATATGCTCTATTAGGGGGAGAATTTGTACAATGGATTTCCATATTGTGCTAGAGGCATCACTAAGACCCTGATTCCAGTCTGTGCCCTCTAGCCATAACCGTTGCATGAGAATCTTTGCTTTTATTATGATAGGATAGAGCCACCCCGCTGGATCGTATAACCTGGCGATTATTGACAATACCTGACTTTTTAAAGATTTTTCGCTGTAACTTGGGATGATGACACAATACGAGAACGTATCATCAAGAGTGTTCCACTTGATGCCCAGAGTTTTGGTGGAACTAGTGGAGTGAAATTTGAGGAAGTCGTGGTAAAGCAGGTGCTCTGGAGAGACGGCATTTATTATGTCCGAATAGTTGGAGGTTATTTTTCTGAGGGGGAAACCAGCTGAGTTAAGGGCGGAGATTACCTGAGATAGCAAATCGATTGCGGATAGCACATCGTGGCCACCAGAGAGAATATCGTCGGCGTAAATTTCTCTTTTGAGAATTGTGGAAGCTTTTGGGAAACGTTTTTGGGAATCATCCGCTAATTGGTGAATTGACCTGATTGCCAAAAATAGGGAGTAGTTAACTCCGAAGGTTACAGTTTTGAGAGCAAAATCCTGTAAGTCACCATCGGCTGCGGGTCTATAAAGAATTTTCTGATATTTGCGGTCATCGGGATGAATAGGAATTTGCCGATACATCTTTTCTATATCACCGTTGAAAACATACCGATACAGTCGCCAATTTATTAAGAGGGTTGTCAGATGGGTTTGAAGAGTGGGGTCTTTATAGAAGACATCATTAAAAGAATAACCAGGACCAGTTTTCTTAGATGCATTGAAAACAACCCGAACTTTGGAGGTGACTTTTTCGGGCTATTCTTCTTCACAATAATCATCTTCCTTCGAGAAGCGTGGCGTGTCCACAAATTCCTCTTGCTCCCAGAAACATTTGAGCTGCCTGCTAAGAGAGTCCTCAGGAAATAATTCCTGTGTTTGGATGGAATATGTGAATGAGCGCGGAATATTTATTGAGCCACTTATTATCCATCCAAAGACCGTATTCTGCGCCGCTAGCGAATCTCCAAATTTTCTGAGGCCGTCGACTAGAATTTTTGGGAGGATATCGCTGCCGATAAGAATGTCAACGCGGGCTGGTGAACAAAAGTCGGGATCGGCTAGGTTGAGATCTTCCAAATCATATGAGGAGAGATAATCGCGAGACGTAGTGAAATTTGGAAGCACCTTTGCCATCTTTGGAACTATGATAGCTCTAGTCGAGATGCGCTTATCACGAGACCAAGGAGTCATGGTAACTACGCAGGTTTGACTCGAGTTGCACAAAATTTGGCCACCCATGCCGCAAATCTGGAATTGCTGAGAAGTAGTTGGAATTCTGAGCTGTTGTTGTAGTCTAAGGGAGACAAATTTGTTTTCCGAACCCTGGTCTACAAAAGGCGAAAAGTTCGTCGCCTTTTTCGATGTAAACTGTCGCTGTAGGGAGAAATGTTCTTGTCTGGGGAATATCTTCATTTCGAGGCGTGAAATGTGTTGAGACCTGCGACACTTCCTTTATCACTTGAACAGATGTACTAGGCTGAGATTCGCCAGTTTTGGGTTCAACTGTGGTATTATTTGACTTCACTCGTATTGCCGCATTTGGGTTGGAATTCGAATTGTGAGATGAGGATTGAGAATCTGGTGACGTATGGATGAGGGAGTGATGATTTTTCTTACAATGAACACAAACAAATTTGCTCGTACAATCTTTCCTCATGTGTGTGTGCGCCAAACAATTAAGGCAAATTCGGTTCTTGTAGACGAATTCCTTACGAGCGATGGCCGATAGTGATTTAAAACGGTGGCATTCCTTCAGGGCGTGATTTTCATTGCACAATTTACAGAGATATTGGGACCTAGAGGTAGTATGGAAGTGACCTAAATTTGAAGGAACGGGAAGTGAGGATTCTGTGTCGGACTTTCGGTTTCTATTTCGCGTCAGTTGTTCCACTACCTCTAATCGACCGGAGATAAATTCGCCCATTTCCTCCCATTTGGGTATATCTCGCAGAGACTTGAGATGCTGTTCCCATAATGACAGAGTTTCCTAATACACGCCCAAAGAAGCAATGGATCACAATTTTCCGTTGATACTTTTTGAGAGCGAATTGTGGCCAGCGAGTTGTTCATAGTCGTTTGCATTCTTTGAATTTATTCAGTGGAGTCAGAGTTTGCGGGTTCAAGGGTCATTATGAGGTCGATTTGATCCAGAACGAAGATGAGGGTATTTTCATACTTCGATTGTAACTCGTTTCATGCGAGAAAGAAGCTTTGATTCGTGA
>JAHXMU010023293.1:0-14812 GCA_019455685.1 Philornis downsi | reverse complement strand
CTCCATGGCGACTAAATTTCCAGGAAGCGGCGCAGCGAACAACATATCCCCCCGCCACCCCGCGCCACGCGTTACCGAGAAATTGAAGAATTAAATCGCCAACACTCATATGGCCCACCCGATATATCATCCAGACCTCCCAGGTCCGTAAAAAATAAGAGCCCAGTGCTGATCCCCGACTGTTCGCTAAAGCGGGGCAAATGCAGAGAAGATGTTCTATTGACTCCTCCTCCTCTTCATCACCACAGTTCCTGCAGAAGTCACTAGTCGCAACCCTCAATCTCACTGCATGTCTTCCAATTAGTGTCCCGTCATGACGGATACAATCAATAAGACGTCGGGTCTTGATAGCGGCAGCAGTGTGTGTAAACGTTTCTGATATAGGCGAGGCCACATCTCTCTACGTTGATCACAGCCTCGGAAAGACTCCCACCCATCATTTGCAACGGACTCCAACTCAGCTGGAATCTGGAAGGTTGTCCCTAGTCTTGCTAGTTCGTCTGCTCTGCAGTTCTCTGGTATGTTCCTGTGGCCCGGCACTCATATAAGGTGAATGTTGAAACGCTTAGCCATCCCGCTAAGAGATCTGCGGCAATTCAGGACTGACGTTGATTTCAGGAAGACAGAATCCAGGGATTTTATGGCAGCTTGGTTGTCAGAGAATATGTTGTGAGGACGTCATATCTCCGCCATTCTCTAATAGCCAAGATTTCGGCCTGATATACACTACAGTGATCAGGTAGCCTTCTTGCTATACTTAGCCCTAGGTCTTTAGAATAGACCCCGAAACCTACATGATCATTTAATTTTGAGTCGTCAGAGTAGAAGTCGACATACAGAAGTTCTACATCGAACTGTGGTTCAGCCGGAGTATAGTCAATAGTGCCTGTTGTGTCAGGCACCATGTTAAGGATCACACTATGACCGTAACCACTGTTTGACCACTGCGACGGCTCTCTTAGTCTTACTGTCATAGCTGCAACAGTCCGCATACTAATTACGTCCAGGGATAGTAAATGCAAAATTACATTTAATGCATCGGATGGAGTGGTGCGGAGAGCACCTGTGGTGCACATACTAGCCATCCTTTGGACCTTGTCCAATAGCCGACAGTATGTGGACTTCTCAAGAGACTTCCACCAGACGATATTGATTTAACCTAAATATTCGTATCTTTATATGTTTCAATAATTGGAAAAGAACTTGATAAAGTAAAATCTAAAAATAAAAATGTATGATATCGTCTTACTCGGTTTGACATCTCCCATACAAATTGACAAATTTAAGGGAATTTTTCCACAGTAATCTAACTCGTAGGCGGCATTTAAATACATTTTTGCCAAGTATATTACATTGCAATGGAATAGTAAGGTTTAAAACATCAACCGGATCGCCAAAAATTCATTGGTATCTCCCACTCAAATTATGTAATTCAATCTGTATATTTCTAGATCATGTTTTTCATTTAATTGGACTAAATTCAATATAATTTAGCAAAACGTTTAGTAAACTTAATCCTACATATGTAATGGACGTTAGGACGGTAAAGAAAAAAGAAAGAAAAACTCTGGTCGCCCTATAATTTCAAAGCGGAGCATTTCACGTAGCTATGGTTTTGCTCTTGTGTACTGAGTCGGAGTATTAATGTTGATGAGAACTTAGTAGTTTTTTTAAAGGTACGAAGGGTTTTAAGGAAGTTACAATTTTGCGCCTTTCATTACAATTTAGCAAATATTTCTCAGAGTGTTTTTTTTAATAAAGACATAGCAAATTTACCTCACCCATTCTGGTAACACTCACACTTTTGTATTAAATCGAAAAGGAGTTAGACGAAATCATACCTGATACCTGACTGGAATTTCTGTACTGTTTTCTTTTCTTTGAGAAATTTATTTACTTATTATTACATTTAGTACTTGCTCTAGCAATTCTAATTCTGATCATGTCTCGCGGTAGTCAAAACCACTGTTCATCATTATGCATTATTTTTTATTCTTGGTTTCTGTTTTTTGCTTAATATTTGCGTATCCAAAATTGCAAATTCCTATTTTATCTTCCACCAAATACCTGTTCTACCTGCCAAAGCCTAAGCCTGAGTTGTTAACTTACTGTTTTCGATGAGAAAACGTAAACAAACTCTGCTCCAAATAAGATTCAATCTTTAACCGCAGCAACATCATCACGTAAACCCTTTTCAATTCAATTCTTTTGCTGGCCCTGGCCTTTCATTTATGTATATTTTCACAATAGTTTTAAATAAACTCTTCGCCTTTTGTTTGCCTGCTGGACTTTATGCTCCTTTTCCAACATTTCAAACTATTTTTGTTTTTTCTACTCGTTTTTCTTTCTTTATCTTTTGAGGCTTTCAAAAATCTTTATTGTTTTATATTTGCGCAATTTAATTGATTATTTCGCGTTTTGGCCAGAAAGGATTTAGGCGCAACTGAACGCCGCCAGGATTCGTAATGTAATCGAAAGGAGAGCACTCAAAGGATTGTTAATCAAACGTTAAATATTCTTTCGCGGTTATGTTCATCCATGCATACAAATGCGTTTTTGTGTGGCTCGGCAAAGGAGATTGAGAGAAATTCAATGCCTAAATATTCATGTTTGCATGCATGTAATCTTGCAATCTTGATCGAATTTAATAAATATTGAAGTTTGCAATATAGTTTCGGTATTGGGTTGCATTTCTGTCACCTCGCAATAACAATTCCATTTTTTAAAGTCTTTGTCGCATAATCCGCGTGGGGGTAAGAATGTGACGTGACAGGGGTTGGAGTACCGCCCTTTAGCAAACATCTAACTAACAACATGAGCAGCAAAATTCTAATGTAATCATGGTGAATCCACAGCGAAAACTTTACTCTTGTAAACTGACTCGTACTGTATCATTGTAAAATATATTTTTATCGAAATTATTATTTTTATGCTTTCATGAAGTAAGGAAGAAATACGAGCGTGTTCAAAAAATAAAGTAAATTTTTAAATTTCGCGGGTTACGTACATTCGACTTTTGATTAGCATTTTTTTTATGTTGGTACACCCGTCTCGAAGATATGTTGACGGCTTTATCCACATAGCAAGTTTAGTTTGTTTGTGAGAGGCATAAATGAGACAAGCGTTTTGCGTGTTCGGTGATTTTCTGCTATCGAAAAAAAGGGTCACAGAATTTGCATTAAATTTTGTGTAAAAAACGGAATTAAGTGCTCAAAAACATTTGGAATGTTGACAGTGACATACGGTGAGAGTACTCTTAGTCAAAAAACTGTTTACAAGTGGTACCAGCTTTTCACAGAAGGTCACAGAAGATGTGAATGACGACGCTTGCTCTGAACGCCCCAGCACATCAACAACCGATGAAAATGTTGAGAAAGTGAAGAAAATTGTTGTGGAGAATCGTCAAATAACAATTAGAGAAGTTGCTAAGCCAAGTTCGATCAAATGTCAAGGTTTTGCTCAAAGTTTTTCTTCGATTACCATGGCGTAATGCATCAGGAGTTCTTATCACAAGGCCGTACGATAAATGAGGTGTATTACCTTGAAGTTATGCTCCGCTTGCGTGAAGCAATAGGAAAAAACGCCCGGAATTGTGGAAAAAAATTCATAGCTTTTACATCATGATAATGCACTTGGTCACTCATCTTTGCTTGTGAGAGATTATCATGCTTCAGCCACCGTATTCACCAGATTTTGTCTCCTGCAACTTTTTCCTGTTCCCAGGATTGAAGAGACCCATGAAAGGACGGCGTTTTACGACAAAAACCGAATCGCTGAGAGAGCTCAAGGATATACCAAAAAGTGCATATCAGAACTGCTTCGAGGATTGGAAAAAACACTGGCACAAGTGTATTATATCTGAGGGGGACTACTTTGAAGAAGATAAAATAGAAATTGATGAATAAATAATTATTTTTGAGAAAAATGAAAATTCACCTTTTTTTTTGAACACACCTCTATTTGATAAACCTAGTTTTGGCACTAAAAAAGCATTAATTTTTTCTTTCTGGGAACTCTCATAATATGACCTTCCACCTTTACATTTTCCAGTTATTTATACTGAATTGAATTAAATTGGGAACACCTGAACTTTATTCTGATCATGATCATATGCCGTCAACATATCTTCGAGACGAGTGTACCAACATGCAAAAAAAAAAAAAAATAATAATAAAAAGTCGAATTTACGTAGCCCGCGAGATTTGAAAATTGCCCTTATTTTTTAAACACACCTCGTACATGGTGCGCACCAAATTTGTGCAAATGTCTATACTGCTGTTTGAAAGATATCAATTTAAGAATATGTGAGTTAAATTGGACGGGGAAATGCTCTTCATTTCCATTCTCAGAACATTCTAAGAACCAAGATTATCGAGCTGAGAATGTGTGAATTAAATCGATCACTTGTTTGGCAGGTACCAGATGAAGAGTAGTTAATCGATCGATCCTTTTTTAAATTTTGCAGAGCATCACAAAGTGATGGAATGAATAAAAATACTGATTTCTACCTTTAGTGAATTGGGAGTTGTGGGGAAAATTTGAATTTCAGTAAATCGATAAATTCGGTAAGGGATGTGACCAGAAGAAGCCAACCGATATATATAAATATTCGGTTGTGCCAGTTACCAAGAAGTTTCATATTTATCGTGTCTACCAGCGAGCTGACTACCCAGAGCGATATCGCTAAATTGAGTCAGAAACTTTGGAATATATCTGATTAAAAGAAACTTGATATTTTAAAAGTTTCCTTACAAAATACATATAAATGATGATGGATATGTATGTTTCGACGCGGCCGAACTTTTGTCGCATGTTCAACTTTCTGTTTGCCCAATAATTTTTCCAAGGCATTGCCTTCCCCATTCTTTACATATTTTATTCCACTCCAATTAAATTGTTAGATCGTCGAACCCTGACATCTTTGGCAATGCCACCATCTATCTCTGGGCTTTGTCTCGTTGACAGTGCAACAGGAGACATTCCCGGTTCAGGAAAAAGGGATGCTGCGCATCAGCTTATCTCTTGTTTGCCTTTTGCGCAATCATATTTGCTGTTATTGTCGCCATTGTCGACGCTCAACATAAACATCATACGAACGAGTACTGCCACATCGTTATAGCAGACTCCACCGCTGGAGCCGGGCACATTTATGTGTGCCTACACATACCTTCATTTGGGCCAGCTTTAACACGGCTTTTGTTGCTGTAGAGTCGTCATCGTCGTCGTCGTCACTATCCTTTTGTTCTCCTTTCTTTCTGTCTGGTGGAGAATCTGTAAAGTGGTCGACCGTATGGGATGGATATTTGCTGGTTGGTGGCTGACTTGGTTTGTCGCTTGTAATGGGTTCCTTTTATGTTTGTGCTCTCTTTACTGTCATATTTCATGTTTGCCGGGATGGATACCATCTACGCAATCAGCAGCCCACAGTCACTGCCTCTTAAACAATACTCACTTCCTCCGCACCCCAGTTGATCGCCTTTTGCTTGGTGCGCTGCGAGTACCGAGAATGCAATGGGCAGACTCTTCCTCAGTGCGCACAGTAAGTAAAAGTAACAAAGAGATACCACCAGCCATCCATCTATCCATCCGTCCAATATTGAATCCATGTAGGAAGGTAAAACTTAAGTGTTCCGATATTGTTTTCTTTCCATTCTGCCACAAAAATAGAAGGTTTGTTGCGGAAAGTGTAGCCGCTTGTATGTAAAACTGTCCTGTTTTTGTTTTCTTTTTTTTTATTATTACTTTGGCGAAAGGCCTCTGGTATTTTGTGACCACATGTACAGTGCTGTGCAGGTGATGGAATGGGAATATTATCGAATTGTGTAACAAACCGATCTCGCTCATTTTTGCAATGAAATATGGATGATATCGCGATTTTCCATATCAATTTCTATCAATTTCCACTGTAATATCGAAGAAGTTTAATTTTTTTCGAGACAAGGTTGTGGCAAACTTTTTCATACTGAGCCTATAACTATTATTTACCCAAATTTATTGCACCACCATCAACATATGCCAACGGACGCATTTTCGGGAAGAGATTTCAATTCGCGCCGTGAATTCCCTTCTATGACTTCTATCGACTAAAAATGGGCGCCTCGAACTGGTAATTTGATGTTTGAAAGGAAAAAAAAGTCAACCGAAGTCACATGAGGTGAATATGATGGTTTTTGGATGACATTTGTTGAGTTTTCTGCAAAAAATTCTTTCACACCTAAAGGCATGTGGGCTGGTGAGTTATCGTAGAACAAAGTCCATGAGTTTTCTTTTCATAAATCTGACCCTTTTCGATGAATTTGGTCTCTCAAAAGCCTCAAAACGTCCAAATAGTATACTTTATTTACTTTTGACGTTTTGCCCGTGATTTCAACTGCAAAACACCGCTATGGTTAAAGAAAACGGATAACATTACCTTGACTTTTGACTGATTTTGATGTGATTTTTTCGTTTTCATCTCAACAGCAGTTGGAAAGCGCCGCTCCGAAGTTTGTTGACTGGTTTGCATCGCTATGTCTCATCACGAGTTGTAATGCGACCGACTAATTTGGAAAAAATGAGATTTAAACCGGCTCTATCAAACGGACACTAAGTGATTCAGCTAAAATTTGCAAAAGAACACGTCATGGTCGGAAAAGTGGAAAAAGGTGATTTTCTCCGATGAGAAAAAGTTTAATTTGAATGGAAAGGAAAACTTTGGTGGCGGATCGCTAATGGTTTTGGCTGCATTTAGTTACTACAATTAAACCCTAATATGGAAAGTTTCCAGACGTTTGAATTCAGAAGGCTACATACATTTGTTGGAGAATGTTCTTGTGAACTTTTTGGATGAAGAACCATTTAGTGCCACGATTTTCCGGCAGGATAATGCGGCCATACACGTTTCATAGGCAAATCGAAATTGGTTTCAAGGCAAAGATTACCACTATTTCATGGCTAGCTCGATTTTCGGATTTAAATCCTATTGAAAACATGTGGGGCAATCTGGCTCGTTGGGTTTATGCTAATGGGAGAAAATTTCAACTGGTGGAAGAGTTTCGAAAAACCGTATCTCAGGAATGGGCTCAAATACCACGTGCTGAGTTCCAAAAAATGATTGATTCGATGACAAATCGGATCTATGAAGTAATTCAAGAATCTGGGGGATGGGCACATTATTAATTTACATTATTGAGCCTTGTTGAAGTTATCTTTTCTGATTTTTGATATCATATTTCAATTTCGCGCTTTATTTTTGATTTTTTCATTTTTCTAAAATTATAAGTTTGTTATTTAAATAAAATGAAAAAAAATTGTTGTGTTTAACATAAAATGAATAAAAACGTATGATTTAATGCAAGAAACTTTACCAACATGGATAAGGTTCAAATAATCTAAAAAAAGTGAGTACCTTTAATTGAATTTCACTGAGTGTATGTCAATTCGAGACCATGCTGCAAAATACGTGTTGCAAAATACGTCCACTTTTTTCGTAAAATACACAGGATGACATCGGCTAAGAAAGTTTGCAAATGTAGAATGATACAGACGCTAATATGCGCATAGAAGATATGGCTGCAGACTCGAATTACTAGGTCTGCCACCTATCATAAATATTTGGCATGTGTACGAGTATATCTGAATTGTAGAATTTTTTGTAAACAGATTTTAGTTTAAGAGAGGCCAGACTCCAATTGGTGTAAAAATTGAAACCACATCGCCATTGTTTCCATCGTGGCTTTACCGAATAAGCACTCTCGGACGATTTGAATTTGGTTCACAGTTTCATCTTAACAAGCTGCCCACTGGTGAAGTCCGATTTCTATGTCGATGTCTCTGTTAACAAGTAAAATATACAGTTTTCGCTCCAAAATATGTATGTTGAAGAATAACTGCCTATGAATTCCTAAAGATGAATTCCTACGTTTGGAAAAATTTATATACCGATTCCCAATATTCTTTTTAGTGGCTAACAAATATTTGATTTGACGTTTAGTAAAATAAGCTACATATGTAGCGAGCCAATCGACATATTGAGGAAAAATTTGAGTTGGTCCACAATTTTATTTTCTGAAATTTTCTTTAAAACAAAAACCTTCGAATCACCGTGCACAGATGGCCATATGTGATGTGTTTGGGTGTTATTTTTACACAACAGCGTATGTGTATTCTTGTGCGATGTGCTCTGTCTGTCTGTCGATTGCTTTGGCTACCTTTGTTCCAATCCTGTCTGTTGTCGAGGGTTTCATAAATCGATTGTTCCTCTTTATGGCTGCAACGTTTCAATTCCTTCTCCCGTCTTCGATTCACTTTTTTAATATCATATTTTATAATTCAGTAAAGCCTCCATGGAATATGTGCGTATAGCTGGATGTGTTTGGTGCACATTCAACATCGCTTGGGTCATGTGCTGCCGCAGTAGCTGCCTCCATCGTCTCTTAAGTTGTAATAAATTGTTTGCGTAAAACGTAATATACAAAAATTTAAACAGATGCTACAGTTGTAATAGTGATACGTATTTGGTAACGGACAGATTAAATTTTCGTATCACACTCAATAATGCAGTTTGGACAGGAGTTTTTGAAATTACTCTATGGAAGAATCGAATTCTGCAACAAAACCAGTTGCCTCACTCTTTTGGCCACTATTATTTTTAAAACTTGTATTCAGGCAAGGAATACGTCGATTTGAAATTGTTCAATTTCATACAAATTCACTAAACAGGCTACCCAAGCCGTTGTTCCATCAAAATTAAACTGAATCATTTCCGACTAACAGTCAAAGTGTTTCCCATATGAAAAACATTTTGAATGGTCCTTTCCTAAATGAAAAGTATTCAGTAACACCTTCCCGTTTGAAAAATACTTCTTCGAAAACACTTTTCTATATAAAATTAGCCTTCCGTGACGTTTTTCTGTATGGAAACTTTCTTTTACGAAAGTGCCTTCACTGATACTTTTCTATATGGAAAATGTTTTCCATGATACTTTTCAATATAAAAATTGTTTTACGCCATACTTTTCTGAATGAAAAGTGGTCTTGACGATACTTTCTTGAATGAAAAGTGTCCTCCACGATAATTTTCTTTGTGAAAAATATCCCAAAACAACACTTTCTTGTACAAAAAGTGTCACTTATGAACTCGTCTTTACGAACCAGTACAGAAATTTCAATAAGTCAAACTGACTTACATATTATAACTTCGCCCAACGTCGCCAAAAAATACACTTAATTAAGTACAATAAAAGGATAACTTTCTGGAGACCTACGTTTGGGAAATGTAGAAGGACAACCGATTTGTGCGAAATCGACCAACGTCAATTCAATTATACTAAATTTGGAGCAATTGAATGAAGGATAGGAATCTTAGAATATATAAATTAAATACGCCAATTTGTATGGAAGGTACCAGAGAGGAGATGGCCATCTAATCGAATTTTTTTCGAATTTTACCCAGTATTATAAAACAATATAGTTGGCGACAATTTAAATAACTTCAGGCTGCGAACTAGGAATTACAGTGGAAAATCAACTGTCGATAAATCGGTCAACTCGTATGAGAGGTACCAGAAGGGCACCAGAATGGGCGTACAAATTCACCCATTTGCGCTCTCAGAACTTGTGTTGCCAATTGCATAATATATGACAAATTTGGTCCAATTGGGAATAACCGATTGGAAGATATGAAGGTAAGAATATATGGGTTAAATTGAGGTGCAGAAGATCTTGCTTGCTTACTTAATTGATTTTTCTCCAATAAACAAATTCCATAACATCTCATGAATGGGACTCATGAAACGCATTTGTCAAATTATGGTGATGATGATATATTCCATCAATATACCGGGTTATCAATTTGTCGGTTTCAAAAGTAATGTTAAATAAAACACACATAAAGCAATGATTTCTATGAAACTTCTATTTCATTATAATGCCTGAATGTTGTCATTCTTTACGCAATACAATGTCATTCGAATGACCGTCTCTGGATTGATTGGATCAGTGGATCCTTTTGAGGTAGTTTTCGGCCGCTTTCCCGAGCATTTCGGGAAGTATCTCGAAGATAGCTTAATGGATATCAGTTTTCAAATGCTCCAACGTTTGGAAATTATTCGCATGAACACGGTCTTTGACGTAGTCACACAAAAAAAGTCTAAAGGCGTCAAATTGCATGAAATTACAGTTTCTGGAAACTTCTCACGCAATAAAGCTGAAATTGGTCGGGTTATGTGGCTCCCGGCACGGTCTTGTTGAAGCCACATATCTTCCAGTTTATAATCTTCAATTTTAGCTCAAAAACAAATTGGTTATCATACGGCCACAGCGCTCTGAATTGATGGTAACGATTCCTCCAGCGTCACTTTCGAACAAATATGGCTCTATGACAACTCCAAACCATAATGCGCACCAAACAGTCACTTTTTCCGGATGGCTTTTCCGCAACCACTTCTGGGTTCTCCGAGCCTCATATGTGGCAATTTTGCTTGTTGACGTAACCACCGACTGAGAAATGAGCTTCAATGCTGAAGAAACTTTTGTTTGAAAAGTCAACATTGAAAGCCTGCTGCTTGCTGTAGCACCCAATCAGTATACGTCTCTACGGCGTTGTGAATAGTCAGCCGGCCTAATTGTTGCGTGAGTTGGACTCTACATGGATGGAAGTGCAAATCCAAATTTAAAATATGCTATTATGAGACGTAAGATTGACCCAATTTCCGACAACCCCGTCGAATCAACAAATTCGGATTATCCGCCACACTTTCACTAACAGAGGCGATATTTTCGGCAGTGCGTACATTGCGATGAAGCACCAGCCTGACCAGATCTTTAACACCTTCAGTCTCTTGAAATTTCTTCATAGTCCTGTCAATTTATTAAACAGTAAGTTGGTCGGCTATGATGATTCGTATGACTATGATTCGTAAATGGTAAATCTTTCACTAAATAAATAACACTTCTGATGAAGGTATTTAACAGCTGACAGCCTTGGCAGACCGGCAATTTTGAAACCACTAAATGTTTGTCAGTGGTTATCGAAATTACGTTAATGAATAAATGATGATTTTTTTTTTTTTTTTTAAGTTAAAAAGAAATTAAAGGTATGAACCAAAGAATATTTGGGTTAAAAAGATCATTTGTATGGGAGAAGGAGCATTGTTAATTTGAAGGTTTTCTTTTTTTGCTGCTTTTGTTTGAAGCTACAGAAATATGGAGTTTTTCGTTATGTCACTGAAGCATTTGTTAGCGGAGGAGTTGACTTGAAACTCACGTTAACTATTTTTTGGGAGATGTTGTAAACAACATCGTGTTTGGCACGAAAGCGTCATTATCACAATTGTCACCTTAAGCTTACTGCTTTGAAATAACCTACTCGACACAAATTGATAGCAACTACCTCTTAACTGATATTAAGCTTATTTGATAATTAATATTCCGGCCAACTGAAAACTTCAATATTAAATACCAATCGCCTGTAACATTTTGTAATGCTATTCTTAAACAAACATTAACCCTGATGAATGCTGAATACATTAGCTTTCAAAGAAAAGAAATTATACAATCACCGTTTAATTAAATTTCGAATTTGTAAAATATACCTACAGTGTTCTAATGAATAGCATGTGGGTTTCCTCAATAGCGCTAAAGGTTATACGAAGGAGACTCTTAGGAATGACCGGAATTCGGCAAAATATATTACGGAATATATAAAATTATTAAAGAAATCAAAAAAATATTCCTACCTGGAAAAAGTAACAGTTACAACTGGCAAATGTGTGTTAAGATGTTTATTTCAAGGACGTATTACTTTCGGGCCCCAAGTTCCAAATCAACACCAAACTGGCACTTTCTGTAGATGCATTGGCTTCACGTCACTCAAGCGCAGATTTTCCGATTCCCAGATGTGACAAATTTTTTTCAATTTGAGAAGCAATAACGATCGTTTGTCTGAGTCAATTGCATCTAACATCCATTTTGTGTTTTCAAAATAGCCAGTCTGGCAAGATTGTCAGCTGTTAAATACCTGTCATCTGAAGTGTTACATTGGGTTGTTCGGAAAGTTCATTCGGTTAATTCGTTAGTTCGCCATACGTCACTTCTCATGGCGTAGAGTTCCTCCAAACAATACCAAAACTTCCTCCCATCCCTTCTTGAAACTGTTTACTATTGTTTACTTGCGTTCTCGTTCCCGTTCTAGTCGTAAGTGGTTATAGCGTTTTAAAAAAAAAAGTTATAAACAGTGGAGAAAATAAGCGAAAAAGAGCATTTTTGGCATACTATGCTGTATTATTTCCGAAAAGGAAAAACGGCGCTGAAGTCAGCCGTCTGTTTACGAGGATAACAGACCAAATGAAAGAACTTGCCAGAAATGGTTTACAACATTTTCTACGGGCGACTTCTCCGTAACGGGCATTCCCAGATCAGGACGACCAAAAGAAATTATTTCCAAGGAGGTGAAAGATTTAATTATTGCTAATTCTCGTGCACCAGTTAGGGAAATAACTGAAATAATAAAAAATAGTAGTCTCAACCGTTCACGGGGTCATAAAAGAGCTCGGATTTGTAGGCAACCTCGATGTGTGACTACCTCACTCTCTCACCGAGGCCTCACACTGCCTTTCGGACCCGTCAGAGACTGTCAGAGCTTGCGTGGGAAGTTTCATCTCACCCTCCGTACTCCCCAGACCTTGCACCGTCCGGCTATCGCCTATTTCGCAGTCTGAGCAACCACTTGAAGGATTTGAATTTCCACAAAGACGAGGAAGTGAAAAATCTAATTTAATGTTTTTTTTTTTCAAAATTAAAGGAATTAAAGTTAAAATTAAAAACAGGTGGGAAGAAATTATTAAAAAAGGGGGAGATTATTTAATAGATTAAAATAATGATTTTCTTATATAAAATTTTTTAAGTAAATTCCTTTAAAAACCCGAAAGAACTTTCCAAACCACCCGATATATTTAGTGAAAGGTTTGCCATTTACGAATATGGGTCGTTTCGCAACCAAAGACAGCTTAAATATAGTTAAAACTTACTACAAAAGTGGTGATTCAAACGTGGGAACTTTTCGTGCCTTACGAGGTGATCATAGTCGTCATAATTGACCACCTGTGCAAGGAATTGGTAAAATTATGGAGACATTTGATGAGACTAAAAGCCACATATGTAGGTCGGAACTGTACATCACTGCAATGTACGAATTGCATAAAATATCACTTGTGTTATTGAAAGTATGGCGGATAATAAGAATTCAAATTCAAAGCACTGTGGCCGTATGACAACCACATATTTTTAGCTGCAATTGAAGATTATGAACTAGACGATATGTGGTTTCAAAAAGACGGTGCCACGAGCTACACGATTTTTTTATTGCATGTGAAGTTTCCAGAAAACGTAATTTCATGTTTTGGCGACGTCAATTGGTCACCAAGATCAGGCGACTTGACGCCGTTAAGCTTTTTTTGCGTGGCTACGTCAAAGATCATGTTTACGCGGATAATCCCCAAGCTTTGGAATATTCGTCAAGTTATTGGCGAGATACTACCCGAAATGTGCGAAAAAATATTCGAAAATTACCCCAAAAGGATTTACCCCAAAGGAAACTATATAATCCGGAATAACCTGATATCTTGGAGCAAAAATCTTGTTAGGCTGCTGCGTGAAATGTTGTCATCAATAGCGATTCACTGTATCTGGATTGAATCGTACACTAACAGCCATAGTAGCCACACTTTTGCCCAAACTTGTTTACAACCCGAGCGGTTTGTGCTTCACACAGATCACTTACTTTTAATGTAAGCCTGCAATATTTCCTACATCTGTTGGAGCATGAATCGGCTCATTCCGTTTCGCAAAATGAGTCGCGAGGATGCTGAAAATGTCGGCATATCGGAAATTTTGGGTATGAAGCGTGTGGCAGCGAAGTTCCTTCCAAAATTGCTCAATTTCGACTTAAAACAACGTCGCATGAGCATCGCTCAGGAATCGTTGAATGACGTCAATGGTGATCCAGATTTGCTTAAAAGGATCATAACTGGTCATGGGTATACGAGTATGGTTATGACATCGAAACCAAAGCCCAATCGTCCGAATGGAAAGAGTCCAGAATAGTTACGACCAAACAACGCACCACAAGTTCGGTCAAATGACAAGGTTTTGCTAACTGTTTTCTTCGATTACCATGGCGTAGTGCATCGGGAGTTCGTATCACAAGATCGTACTGTAAATAAGGAGTATTATCTGGAAGTTATGCGCCATTTGCGTGAAGCAATGCGAAAAAAACGCCGGGAATTGTGGAAAAAATGCATGGCTTTTGCTACATGATAATGTACCTGCTCACTTATCTTTGCTTGTGAGAGATTAGTTGGCCAAAAACAACACCGTTATTATGCCTTAACTGTCATATCAACCACATTTAGGCTCCTGCGACTTTTTCCTAATTCCAAGATTGAAGAGACCCATGAAAGCGTTTTGCGACGATTGAGGAGATGAAACCCAATGATAGAGCTCAAGAACATATCAAAAAGTGCATATCAGAACTGCTTCGAGGATTGGAAAAAATGCTGGCACAAGTGTATTATATCTGAGGTAGACCAATTTTAAGGAGATAAAATAGATGAATAAATAAATATTTTTTGATAAAAATGAAAATTCACTTTGTTTTTCGAACACACCTCATATACGTACCTGATTGCATTGACGAAGTTAGCATTCTTCATTCTACAGGGTGGCGCAATAGAGCGTGCATATTGCATCACCTTTTTTTGCGGTGTAGAAAAGGCGCGGGCGGGGGGGCGCCTACATCGTTGGGTTGGCGGGCTCATGGAGTTTTAGTCGCTAT
>JAHXMU010023289.1:0-13981 GCA_019455685.1 Philornis downsi | reverse complement strand
AGCCAATAAGCCAGTGGAGTTGAGCCATTTTTAATTTCAATTGTATGATTTTTGAGTCAATGTGATTTTTCCAGCTGAGACGTCGGTCTAGGTGAATACCCAAATATTTCACATGGTTATGAACGGGTATGGTACTACCGTGAATAGTGAGGGCTGGGCAATTGTTCTGTCTAAGAGAGAATGTAACCTGTATACTCTTAGTGGCATTTACTTTTATCTTCCACTTTTCGAGCCAAGATTCTAATGTGTGTATATGAGACTGCAGTTGTCTAGAAGCCATTAATGGGCAAGTGCTAGTGCTCATAAATGCAGTGTCATCAGCGAAAGTTGAGGTTTGAATTAGGGAATGAAGAGGCATGTCAGAGGTGTAGATGGTATATAGTATAGGGCCTAGTATACTGCCCTGCGGAACTCCTGCTGAAACTTTTCTTTGAGTTGAAACAGAGTCTTTCGATTTTACTACAAAAGATCGATCCTTCAGATAGCTCTCCAGGAGCTTGTGGGTATTTCCCGGTAGAAAAGAGACTATTTTGTGAATAAGGCCTTCATGCCACACTTTATCAAAGGCTTGGGAGATGTCTATAAAGAGAGCTGAGCAATATTTCCGATCTTCGAATGTTTTTCTGATCTGGGTTACTATACGGTGTACTTGTTCTGTCGTTCCATGACCCTTGCGAAACCCAAACTGGTGCGTGGGTATTACATGGTTTGCTTCAATATGGGGGTACAACATTTGGAGAAAGATCTTTTCAAACAGTTTAGATAAAATAGAGAGTAAACTTATGGGTCGATAGGATGTAATTTGTGATAGTTCCTTTCCAGGTTTTGGGATCATTATTATTTCAGACAGCTTCCATGATCGAGGAAAGTATCCAATTCGAAGTATAGCATTAAATATAAATAAAACTAATTTGAGGATATTGTGAGGGAGTTCTGAGATCATTTTCGCTGTTATTTTATCGTGTCCAGGAGATTTATTCATTTTCAACGAGAGAACATTTTTCTTTAAAAGAGATAGACTTATTTTCATTGGATTTGTGACCATTGGGCTAATGATCGTTGGATTCACGCGAGAGTTTGTATCGTTAGGAGTAAATACTTCTTCCAGATGATCAGCAAATTCTTTCACTTTTTCATCACTACTCCTTGCCCATCCTCCGTCTTTCTTCCGTATTGGAGACTCCTGCGTTATAGGACGCTGTAGTTGCCTTACGGCCTTGTACAGGCTATAGTTAGTGTTTTGTGTGGCTCCTAGACGAGATAAGTAGCGGGCTTCGGAGATTTCTTTTTTTTTCATTCAGAGTTGACCTCAGTTTTGACTTGCACTGGTCGAGACAAGCTTTGAGGTAGGGAGATCTGTGCCATCGTCTTCTCGCTTTCCTTTTCTCTTTGATTAGGGATTCAATATGACATGAGGAGTCATTTTTTGTTTTAGCGTAGACCTTGTGCGGAGTTGCCAAGTTTGCGGCAGTTGTCATTGTGGTAGTGAGGACGTTGATGGCAGACTGAATTTCATCTGGTGTTTTGAGAGAAAAGTTTTGCCACAGATGAGAGCTTATGTACATCTTGTATCTCAACCAATTTGTATGCCTGTTTGGAAAATGGTAAGAGATTTCCGGGTTCAAGGGAATGTTAAATACTGTGAGAATTGTGGGGGAGTGGTCTGATGAGAGGTCAAGGGAAGGAGTAACGATGATGTGTTCTCCTGTTATGCTCTTCATAACTGCAAAATCTATGAGATCGGGGGTTTTATTGAGATCCGTGGGCCAGTATGTTGGTTCACCTCCAGACAAAACTTTTAGGCCTGAACTCGATATAGCATTCAGCAATTGCCTGCCCCTGGGGTTGACGAGTCTAGACCCCCAGAAGGTATGTTTAGCATTGTAGTCTCCGGCTGATATAAACTTGTCACCAAGAGTAGAGAAAAAGTGTGAAAACTGCTCTTCGCTTATAACATATTTGGGAGGGCAGTATATTGAAGAAACTATTATGTTTAATCCAGTTAGTGCAACTGAAGTGGCTTGTATGTGATCAGTTTTATATTCGCGTAGAGTGAAGTGCTTTACCTGATCATTAATTATTACAGCTGTTCCTCCACAAGCTCTGCCACTGGGATGTTTTGTATCGTAGGTTGAGTATCCATTTATTCGGAAGCAATTTTTTAACGAGAAATGAGTTTCAGAGACTAAGAGAATGTCAATATCTCGGGATCTCAAGAAATACTCTACTTCATTCTTATGTTGGGTGAGTCCGTTGGCATTCCAGTAACAAATTCTTATAGAGTTCATTTTCTGGTTAATAAAACTTGAATGAGCATATTCTGGTTTCGTAACATTTCTTGCATAATTCCCTGCATATTTGTCATGAAATTATTCATAGTTTTTATGAGGGATTCGATTGAGGTTTCAATATTGTTTTTCTGCGGAGGAGCTTGAGGAACCTGATTTTTCAGAGATTGTGCATATGTCATTTGAGTCGTCGTTGCTGAATTGGCATTTGAGACTGATGGAACTGGATTTGGGATACACCCAAACTCTGGCACTTGCAACTGAGGAGTTTCCTGCCTTCTATAAGAGAGCTTCCTCCTTAGTTCTATATACACGGGGCAACCTCTATAATTAGCTGTATGGTTTCCTCCACAGTTTCCACATTTCTTCAGACTGGGATCTGTTTTTGGTAACTTGCATTCTGAAGTTTTATGAATACTTCCGCATATCACACATACTGATGGTAATTTGCAGTAAGCTTTAGTATGCCCAAACTCCTGACAGTTTAAGCATTGAGGAGGGTCTTTGCGCGCTAGCGGTTCCTCAACTGATACTCTGCGATGAAGCAGATATCTGAGATTGTAAATTGGGTGGGGTTCATTTTTTCCTTTCATGTGGGCATAGTCAAACGCTATTTCCACCTTAAACATGGGCTGAGGAGCCTTGAACTTGTTGAGTATATTGTGAATGGATTTCACTTCGTAACCCTCATTTTCAACAGCCTCCTTTATTTCCTGTATGAGAACGTTGCTTTCAATGCCCTTGATTACAACTATTAGTCCCTTAGAGCTTTTGAGTTGGTAAGTGTAGTAATTTTTACGTTCCTGGTCAAAAAATTTGGAAACTTCACGATATTTTTCTTCTGTATATGTTTGAACTTTTGTCTCCAGCAACTTCCCCTTGCACAGGGACATTACATGGAAACCGTCTTTTCCAACTAAATGAGATAATCTGTTTACCAGATTGTTAGAGATAGCTTCCCTTAGGAATATCGGGGGAGGTTTTTGTGCTTTCTTAGGTTGTGATTGCAAATTTTCTTTTCTTTTTTTTTCAAAATTGCGTAGTAATTTTGACCTCTTGGGTCAACCTGTGAGGGAGGGATGCTTCTGGAATACTTCGAGTTTGGAAGTTTTTGGCTAGACTTTGGGCTCAATTTTCTTTTCAGAATGGGAAAGTAAACGTCTATCCCAGTTTGAACCGTTTCATTTTGAGGTTTTTGTTTCGGTATAGCACCCTTCGAGGTCGATGTTGCCGGTTGAGTAGCATTCGCGAAAGTTGGCACTATATCACCGTTTGCACGAATGTTAGGTGAGATATCGGGTATACTTTTAGGCGGAACCTTAACTTGGGGCGAACTGATTGTTTGTGGAGCATGGGAATACGAAGTACTTACGGGCATACTTTTAGGCGGCAACATATTCTGTCCACTTGCCAAACTGACATCATTGTTTGGAGAGATGTGAGCTGAGGGGGAATTCATATTGACATTAGTTTTCGCGGTTAGGAAGGCACTGTCATCTTTTTTGTTTTGGGATGCACTTTTCTGACACTCGTTTGCATTTATAGAGAGATAAGCATTTCAGCCGTTAAGAGTCAGACGTCTCTCTGAGTGTGAGACACTCATATAGGCACTTTTCGCCTTAAGATATGCGAAATGTAAAGTATATTTTTTTCCAGATTTGTTGTGTCTGTAATATTATAAATTGTATGTTATTATCACTGCACTGGGGAATTTTGATTTAGCGTCTTGTGACTGAATATTTTTGGGCTAAGAGTATATTTAACCTTTTTTTATAATTATTTTTCTAGAGCCGATGCACAACACGTCTGTCTGCACAGAGAGAAAAACAACGATCATTTGCCGAAATTTTATAGCTCTGTTTTAATAATAAACCAAAGTTATATTTCAGATCATACTTAAAACACAATTTTCGACTAGTTTCAGTAATGGGAGTCTGATACGATTAAAATATTTTTAAAAGCACTACTACAAGGTGTAGTAAAAAGGAATCCATTGTTTTTACATGATATTGAAGGATTTATTTAGCATGCACTGATTTGTTCGATAACTTGTTGTCATTTCGAAGGTAGTTCCATTATGCCCCTCTCATAGAAACTTTCGTCCCTATTGGCAAAAAACTGGGTAGTCGATTTTTACAAGTCTCTCTTGAAAAGCACCGCCAAAACCATTCATTATAGACAGAAACAAGTGGTAATCACTTTGTGCAGATCCGGACTATAAGAAGGTGGCTGCAGAATAACCTCCCGACAAAGTTCCGGGAGCTACTGACGAGTACCTACCGATGTATGTGGCCAGAAACACAATTCCTAATGGAACACAATTTCTATAGGACAGAGGTGGGAATTTCCTTGCAATTGCTTCCTTTAGGTGGTCCATAGGGGTCATGATTTCCTGCCAGTCTCCTCAATCACAAAGCAAAACTTTCCTCAATGACGACCGTTTTTGCTTGACGTCGTCATTTTTCAAATCTAGTTACAGTTGATTTTGGAGCGATTCAGCCTTCTTCAAGTAACACCAATGTTTTGCTCTTGAGCCACCGAAACAGTACCCACACGACAATTGACCTTCCACAGCGTGGTGCATCTTTGACATCAAAATTGATGGAAAGGAATCGACAAAATCAGAATTGCGCGTGATTTTCAGTTAAAGTATTAGAACCATAAACAGTATTCACACTTTCAGCCGCCTGGTTTGCGATTTTGTCCATGTCAAAGAAAAATTTCTAACGACATTTTAAAATACAGATTACTAAAGCCATCTATTGGCAAAATAATAGATTTCCTTTTACTATATACCTTATACAATAAAGCTACGTTCACATTGGTAAACAACCCCTAGCAATTTAGCTTTTTAACATTTCTGCAGATACGATTTGCAGAACTAAAGTCTCACAATCCATGAAAGTGGTACAACCTGGTGGTAAACCTTTTCTAAAACCTAGTTAACAAAATGTAAATGTAGTTAACAAAAGTAAATTTTTGTGTATTTGCTTGTGTTTCCATGC
Source organism: Philornis downsi (assembly GCA_019455685.1). Classification (NCBI taxonomy): domain Eukaryota; kingdom Metazoa; phylum Arthropoda; class Insecta; order Diptera; family Muscidae; genus Philornis; species Philornis downsi. Next base: position 8,688 of record JAHXMU010023289.1, on the reverse strand, counting down.
AACAAAACCGATGACATCACAGTTTGCTTTTGAACAGACGTCTTCTTCGAACGAAGTACACAGTGCTGCATTTTGAATATTTATAAATTTTCTATATACAGGGTGGCGCAATAGAACGTGCATATTACATCATCTTTTTTTGCGGGGTAGGAAACACGCGGGCGTGGGGCGCCTACATCGTTGGGTTGGCGTGCTCATGGAGTTTTAGTCGCTATGAATCACTTCAACGGGAAGCGTCGCGCATTTTGCGTGCGCGCATTTTACGAGAACTCTCGTTCATATATTGCTACTAGCTGACTATATTGTGCTGAATATGGACTACGGCGAAATAGTGAAGCTCCGAGTGTTAATTTAATTAAAATATGGGTAAAGCGTTTTGCAGAGACCGGTTCAACATTTAAATCACAAGCAAATAGTCGCCCAAGAACATCTAGGACTGAAGACAATGTTGGGAGAATTATGGATCGTCTGTCTTACAATTATCGCGACGAAGTTTGCAACGAATTTTAACATTGGATCTTAAACTGCATCCATATAAGCTGCAATTAACACAAGAATTGAAAGAGTCTGATTTCATAGCAAGGGTCGCATTTGCTAATGAAGTGCTTGATCGATTTTCCAAATTTTGACAATATCCTTTTCTCTGACGAAGCTCATTTCCTTATGAATGGGTTCATAAACCGTCAAAATTGTCGTTACTGGAACAGTGAAAATCCCAAAATCAAACACCAGAAACCATTGCATAGTCCTGAAGTGACTGTATGGGCAGCAATCTCTGGCAGAGGAATAATTGGTCCTTTTTTCTTCGAAAATGCGCGGGGCCAAAACGTCACGATTAATACGGAACGCTATGTTGAGATGTTGGCTCCAGAAATTGAAAGTTCAAGAATAGTGAATTCCAGAACTTGGTTTCAATAAGATGGAGCTACCTGTCACACATCAAATGACTCCATGGCGGTGGTGAAGCAGATGTTCCCTGGCAGACTGATTTCGAAAAGAGGTGATATCCCATAGCCCCCACGTAGTCCAGACTTGACGCCTCTTGACTTTTTTTTGTGGGGATACCTCAAACACAAAGTCTACAGTAATAATCAAAGAAACATCGTTCAGCTCAAGGAGAATATCCGTGGAGAAATGGCAGCCATTACACCAGTATTGCTGAAGAAAGTTTTCAATAACTTTCGTTTGCGGTTAGAGGAGTGCCGTCGTAGAGAGGGTCGCCATTTAGATGATGTTATTTTTAAAAAAATAAACTCCATTTTTTACTCTACAACATCTTAGATTTATTTTAACCATACCTTTTGTATTTATTTTTTAATCTATTTTTTAAATATGCACGTTCTATTGCGCCACCCTGTATATACATATACATATATATATGTATATAATATTTGCAATTGAAATACTGTTACAAGTTATTCAAGTTAATACAAGTTATTTCAATGTTCATAGATAATTATGGGTTTTCAAATTAATTTCCAAAAAGCCATATATAGTTTCCACACCCAAGACTAAAATCAAGAGTCCACATTCAATCTACTTTAAATGGTCTACGTAAAAACATAACAGATTTACCTGAATCTATATGCACGTTTTCATCAATCCATCTTGTTGACATTAAAACATTTTTTCCTGCAGCAAATTACCCATTTAACGTTGGGTTGCTAAATTTTAGCAATAAAAATCAGTGAAAGCCAACAATTTTGAGATTATGTTTAGCTCAGAAGCGCAAATAATCAATGGCTCTAAAAGTATACACAAACTGATGACTAAATCGGAAATTTTATGCACTTAACGCACCTTCATAACTGAGTTGGTAGTGTCCATTAAGACAAAATAGCACGTAGACATGCTGCCGTATAGGGCATCCTTGCCCACAGCGTATACCTGAAATAGAATCAGGGTATCGCGAACGGCACAATATATATCTTAAGCATAACTTTAGAGTCCATCAATCTGTCTTGCTAATCTTGTTATTGCTTTGACATTTGCCGTCATTGATTTGATGCCGTTGGCAGAGGTCCATTTCCATAGACGATTTGCCACGCCAGAATTCAACACCCGTTTCGCTCTCTGCCTGCAGTTGGTTATGACATGTTGTTGTTTAACGATTTTCTAACAGTCTTAACAAATAATAGGCAAAAATCTTAAATACAAATCTAGCAATAGACACAAAAATAGTCATGCTTTTGCTGTTTCATATCTAATAACTGTTTAATCTTGGTAAATATTTAGCCAGAAAACCAATCGAATGGTGTGAAGTTTGAGGTAAGGTAAACATCGAACAACACACGTGAAAAAACCAAGTGGTTGTTGGAAAAATCACATCAGAGAAGTGACAACTTTGATAAATATTTCCCGCAATTATATCAGAACAAACAGCACCGATCACGACATTTACATTGAGTTATTGCTACCGGAACTAAATGGGTTCTAGATGAAATGGAGTAGGCATTTGTAAATTGCAATGCGAGACACTACTCCCTCTATTTCACTTTGTGAAACTTCTAATGCAATTAAGAGAGAGCAGCAGATGATGATTTTCATAATCAGGTGTTCTACGTAATAACATTTCTCGCAGTGCACTTATGATTTCCCCCTGAATAAGTACAGCCGGCCCTTTATGGCAGCAAGACGTCACTGCGTCATGGAATATAATGATGAGCGCGTGTGTTTGTCTGTTTCATCGTGTAAATATAGACATAATGATGACATTGCTAAAATCGTCGTAAATAAATTTACGATTGTAGTTTTTGTTTCTCTCTACATTCCGGCAATTATTGATATCCACCATATCGTCGCTGTTGATGGTCACGCAAATCTGCTTAATTCAGCATGTGTGTAAATGCTGGACCCGAGGTTGTCTATTCAAGTTATCATTTAAATAACGCTATGGAGACCACCTTGCAATATATCATATGATTCAAATGGTAATGGTGGCAAACAATGTAAAGTAGATGTTGCAATTTTATTTACGGGACCATGTAGGGCTTTATTAAGTATGACTACTTATAGATTAATTATGTATAAGCAATTTGGTAAAATTTGGCAAATCGAATAGAAAACAAGGAGACATAAATGACGATTATACTATGATCAATCATATGCAATTTTGCAGTTATCTACGTCACTATATTTGAAATATGAAAAAAAACAGTTTTACTACTACAAAGTCACCGAAGTGATCGCCACGAAAGGAAACTTATTTTATCATACAGATTGACTTGACATGATACGTATATTACTATCACCCTAAAATCAACCGATAAGGTGAAAATTGGCTTATATATCTTTGTAGGACTGCACTGATCGACACAAAGTCTTCACTAAAGATAGGTGAAAATATTAGTGAGTCATCTTACATCAAACTACGACTTATACAGGTCGAACTCTTCAACAAGATTTTAGAAATGATGATGAGAAAAGCCGCAGTAAACACGATTGGCACCATTTTCGAAAAAAAAAACAAAACATATATTATTTGCTTACGCTGCTGATGTAGACATCGTTGACAGAAAACTGGGAAAGAGATCTTCTCAAGCATAGTGAAGGGGTCAGTAAAAATTTATTAAATTTAGACGAGGACAAAACAAAGTTATTTGTTTGAAGAACAGATAGTCTACGCTTTTGAGAGCCTGAATGAACGTTGACGGCAATAACTTTGAAATGAGCGTCGATTGAATTTAGTGCAATTGATTGAGCGGCATAGATATGTTAACTTACGTAGTTTGCATGGTAGACACCAGAGAGGGCGAATGTTGTAATGTAATGCGACTGACAAGAAATATAAGTTAATGCAGTCCACAAGTTAGGAATTAAGGCAGGCTGAAAAATTGTCTTAAAATTTGTGGCTACATTATTCCACCAGATTTTCTTGTGTGGCAACGTCAAATTTTTTTTTTGTTTTTGTTGGTTTCTATTTATTCTCATTTTTGATAATGCATTAGTAAGCTTGTGAAATGAAATTGTAATAAAAAATAGACAATTCTACAGTTGAACGTAAAAAAACACACTGTTCCGATGGAGACCAATAGAATAGAAAAGCTAGCTATGCCGGTACATTTTTCGTAGCTTTACAGCAAAAAAAATGTTCGCTAAATTGGTCTATTTCAATAGGAGATGGCGGTGCCGTTAATTTCCTTTCCCAGAACTAAGTTAAACGCATGATGTGTACCAAATTTTGCTGAATTCAGAATAACATAGTGTACAATTTTTACAAGCGTTGCAGACAATCTGCATTACGGCTGTCCACTAATTTGAAATTACAGAGGAAAAACTAAATTTCAAAAAGTAAATTAATTTACCAGATGTACCAGAAAGGACGTCACACTATGACCCATTTTCATATAGGCGATAAATGTCTCTTAATTTAGTGCAACAAAATGGATAGCGGAGGTATAATTAAATCGGTTAAAGCGATCGTTTGTATGGGGTACCAGAAGAGCCACGGTTAAACGATCGACTTTTTCATAGTTAAACGGTCGAGTTTGTTTAAAAAGTAAAAGGAAACGGATTTCGTAAAAAAAATTTTTGGTATTTTAAACGCTTCCTTCTGGGTGGCGTCGCAATTTCGTCGCCCCTAGAAATAAAAATTGTAGTTTCCGCGGAAAAATTAGTAATGGCAGAGCAACTATTAAAACTTAACAGCATTTGACTGCCCATTGCGGTAAGTTTTTGTCGTATTTTATCATATTTGGAAATCTACTCCAGTATAGTCTTAAAAACACTAGCAATAACATGGTCGATTTTCCGAAATTAAAATGTTCCCCAATAACTCCTCACTCGTAGACTATAATAACTTAAATTTTGTCCATTGTGTTGATTGATTATACTTGACGGAATTTGTACCCCCACAATAATGTCCAATTAAGCCCACATATTCGTAGGTCCATAATACCGTTTAATTAATTGCATTAAATTCTGCAAAATTTGATACACGTTAAGGACTGTCTCAGAATTAAAACTGTATCTACCCTATAAATTTGCGGATTTTCTGAAATTTGATCTTTCTTCAGTAATTCCTAATTAGCAGGCTGCGCAGCCTAAATTGTTGTTAATTGAAAAAACTCTCCCACAAACAATTGGTACATTTATCCCATATATCCTTAGATGCAAATCTCTGAAGTGCTTATACTGAATCCACTCAAATTTGGTATACATGAACTAAGTGCTATGAATAAAAATTGTGGGCTTTTTCACACCCCTTCTAGTAGCACCCATACAAATTGATCGATTATGCAAATTTAAGCCATCCCTATCTGTATCCCCTATCTGTATTCCCTAATTCGTAGTCTGCCAGTTATCTAAAGAGTATTGCGTTAAAATGCTTTCTACAAATTGAAAAAAATCGGTCAGACCTTTTTGGTAATTCTCATGGAAGTTACCTAATTTATCCAACATATATCCCAAATTCAACACAATTTAGCAGGCATCACGAGTTAGTAAATTTAGTTCTGAAATACAAATTGGCCGGTTTAAGAAAAATTAGTGGTCGATCTACAACTTCTAAGCTAAAGCCTTTAGAAAGTTGTAATTCTGACTCAATTACTTTGTTTTAATTCAGAATATGTTTTGCTAAAAACCCAGCAATTTGGATTAACGCAAACAGCTGGTGGATGAAGGTAAATTTAAGTCAGATCACCTGACTAAAATTTCTGCACTAGTTAAATTACATAGCTATTTAATGTGTAGTAAAAAGGAATCCATTGTTTTTCCAAAAAATAGTAATTTGTATAAGTGCGATCGAGTTGTACTAAATGGCGTCAAAAAATTAGCACCAGCAAAAAGAAAATACGTCATACGTCATGTCTATTCCGATCTGAAAATTTTAATGTAGAAAATGCCGATAAAATAACGGAAATCGTCAATTCCATCTGTTTCGATGCTTAGGAGCCAAACACTGCACAAAAAACCGTTTGGATCCATTTCAATAAGACTGAGTAAAAAAAAGAACATCGATTTATGGCAAAAACAAACCTCATAGACCAAATTGCAAACGATTTCTGAAGGACGGATGATGACTGCTACTGAAAAATGTGTCACTTACGACAGCGTGAGAAAGGTTTTAGGGTGTGGTTAGTGGTATTAGTAGAGAAGCAGCCACAGTGCGCCGATTCCCCGCGGCCAAACTCTTAATTCGGAAATATGCTGTCAACAATTGGACCGCCTGAAGGAAGCTATCGGCCAACCTCGAAATGAAAACAAGTTATGGAATAAAACGGCGCATATTTGACCTAAATGGGATCATTCTTACTATACCAAAAATTATGCCTTCATTGTCATGCAAAAGTAATGGAGTTCCATTTACTACTCCTTATATTTTATTCTATCATAAAATTTAATCGTTAGTGATCATTAAATCAGGAATGGACACATTGGAAATGAAAAGGTTTTTTAATCGGTTCTAATTTTCGTGACAAAAGCGAAATAAGTATTACATATTATGTATATATATTTAGTATAATATAGTACAGTATAGTGTATTATATATAGTATATGGTATATATTTAGACTGAGTGTGAATCGTGCGTCAGCTAAAAAGGCTGTGTCAAATGTAAGTTTTAACAAGAATTACATAATATATATTTGTTTTAATACTAAAGTCATCGTATGTGAATCTGCTAATAAATTGCGACGGCAATAAAAATTTCATTATAAAGGTGAGAAAATTTTAGTCTGTCAGAATAACCGTCTACGAACGTTGTTGACTTGTGTTTTTACGGGGATACTTCTTTCTCTTTTCCTATTTCTTCGTGTTTAGCATGGCAAATTAATTGTTCTATCGTCATTTTGCGGAAACTCATTTCTAGTGTAGACTTCGGCGTCTCTAATTCTTAAGACTCGTCGTACGAAGTTGGTGGAGGTATTTATGATTGAATTGGAATTTAAGTTTTAAAAATTAATTTTAATAATTAATTTTTCTGGTGACGTAGGTTTCTGGTACCAGTCAAATTGTTTAATAACCATTGCATGTAGGTATGATATGCGATTGTCCTTTTGAACATTGTAATGCAAAATTCTGAAAAGCTTGTGATAAACCGGTAGGATATCCTCCTCTTAATATGAAATCTTGATCAGCGTATATAAAAATTATAATAGTCAGGAGCACAACAGAACGGGATTTTTACCTGCTACAGAACGGGATTTGATGTGCCTTGATAACGATTTGTTTTGGTTAAAAAAACAGTAATTTTTTCAATAGCGTAATTTATATGGAATTTTCAACTTCATGCAAAATTAACAGAGTATTTGCATACCCGTATTTATGTATATGCGGCAAAAATATTTTTAATTGCTTCTTGAAAAGAAAAAGCATCTGCATATTTATGATGCTGTTGTATGAATTTGTATAATTTGAAAACGTAACTGAAAATCTTACTAGATCTTGTCTGAACAACAAGAACAATCTAGCAAAATGTATATACAGAACTTCTGTGTCAGTTTGAATAAATTTTGCAAAAAAAAATAACATTTCAGATCGTCTATGCATTAGGAAATAAACAAGAACTTTAACTTTCTTTGCTCTTCGTCTTCATTTTCTGTTTCCCAGTATTGCCATAGTGATTTGTTTACATCGTTAATTATGTTAAAACTGAGAAACACTTTTTTATAATTTACGAAGCGGCACAAAATTGTATCTGAATAATCTTTAAATAGTTGTGGCAAAAATAACCTCCAAATCATATATATTATAACCGGCAATTTTAATGTATACTTTAAAAGAACATTCTTTCAATTCCTTGATTACGGTCAAAATAAGTTTTTGAAAGGTTATAAAGTTTTTCTCTAAGGACTTTATGATTAACGCCCTGTTGAGAAATTCTTCAATTTCTCAACCAATTATTAACATTTACCTACATTTATTCGTTATTATTACTTATAATTTGTTTTATGTGCTAATATTCATGATGCATTTACTGCACAATGTTTTCACTCAAAAGTGTGCGCTCAATTGCTTATGCTGTTGACCGATCGATCGTTAGCAAACAATATACTGCACAATGCTAATATACTCGTACATCTATTCCTCATCACTCATAGCATTTCTTATATATTTTCAAGTCATTTTGGTTTAAAATGCAAGGAGATAGAGGTATGGGTGTAGTTGAGAAGCGGTAATATTTTTTTGACCATTCCAATATTTTAGATCAAACCAATAAGCACTCAAAGCAAACAAAGTGCAACTTGTTGAGAATAAAATATTGGTCGGTTAGGTCTCTTCTTTCTGAACATTAGCAGCAGCAACATAGAATAAAAATTTGTGCATACGGCTAATTCAAAATTAAAATCTGAACATTTCTTTTATAAAGATCTTAAACTAAATTAAAGTACAGGGTTGCGCAATAAAACGTGCATATTTAAAAAATAGATTAAAAAATAAATACAAAAGGTATGGTTAAAATAAATCTAAGATGTTGTAGAGTAATAAATGAAATTTATTTTTTAAAAATAACATCATCTAAATGGTGACCCTCTCTACGACGGCACTCCTCTAACCGCAAACTAAAGTTATTGAAAACTTTCTTCAGCAATACTGGTGTAATGGCTGCCATTTCTCCACGGATATTCTCCTTGAGCTGAAAGATGATTCTTGGATTATTACTGTAGACTTTGTGTTTGAGGTATCCCCACAAAAAAAAAATCAAGAGGCGTCAAGTCTGGACTACGTGGGGGCTATGGGATATCACC
>JAHXMU010023285.1:0-12047 GCA_019455685.1 Philornis downsi | reverse complement strand
CGCATCGATATCATGTACGAGTACCTGTGTTATCCAATGCTAAAGTACAATTTTTATTGAGGGGGAAAAAGTAAAGATTCCAAGAGAGAACTTAATGAATTATACCGAATGTTGGTGTAAATATTCGAATTTAACATATCAGTAAGTTTTGATTTTGAAACTTTTCTCTTATTTATAAATAAAAGTCAATACTTTCAAAGCGAACGTGCCATAGAATTTTAGGTCGCTAGAAAAAAAGAGCTTTATGTTGGAAAGGAATCGAAATACCGGAAAATTATTATTAGATTTTCACGTTGAACTCAAAAAGAACTAAAGAATGAAGTGTAGCTCTTATTAAACCATGAACAACGATGTGTGAAATATTACAATCGGTGTTCAAATAAAGACGCTATGTACAAAAAAAGGCGGTATTTGGGGGCATGGCAGAAAAATAGAATCGTCTTCGACCAATCTTTGTTCGTAGGGGTGACTGGCTTAATTTTTTTCCGACTTACCCTATTGCATGGAGAAGGAACTATATACTTTTGGTATTGATATTCGATATTGATGCGACGTTTACGAATAGCGCAGCCATATCCAGGTTTCAGACTAGATGGCGGGTCAGTCCGTCCGTGAGTGATCATAACTACATTGAAATTATACTCACTTATTAACGGATTGAAGGTAGCAGCGTAGGCATCAAGCGGTGGCGCACCAGGAACGTTAACTGGAATGCATATGGGTCACACATCGCAGCCCTTAGAAGCCATTAATCGGATGACGGTGGATGAACAGGTATCAACGATTGTTGATATTGTTCACCGCGTCAACGACGCTCCTTTCTAGGAGCGTGCGGCGTACGAGGAGGAGAATAAGATGGTGGACATAGGAGTTAAGTCGGAAGAGGAGAGAAGTTCGACGCCTCAGGAAACGTTTCCAGAGGGGTAGGAGAACAGAGGCCGCCGACTAGAACCACCTCAGGTTATCGTATAGAGCCGGACTTAACGAATATAAACAAATGCTTATAAACGTGAATAAGTGGTGCAGAGTGGCGGGAGTTTGCTACTCGGCACAGAGATGATACCTGGGAACATCTCTACCGCATCTGTAGGGGAAAGGGAAAGAACGTGGAAGTCTCAGGAATAAAGGATGGCGATACCATCCTGACTTCTTAGGCGGACTGCGTTCGGGCTTTGTTGCGGAAGTTGTTTCCTAAGTCTGATGCTTTGGCTCCGCCTCTGGCTTCACCGTCGCTGAACTGAATGGGTTTTTGAGTTTTCCCTGTCTCCCGCCGGTGAGAGTATTGCATTTTTGCAATGTAGTATCGACGGTTCCATCTGCCTTAGGCCTCCGTGTCTGCAGGTATGTAAAAACGTCCAGTCTGTACTCTTTTGCTACAGGGCGACCAATCCCGTGAAGTATGGTGTATAAATCACGACTTGGTAGTAGTTTTGCTATGTGCTTTGTTATGTGCAGGAGGGCCCGGGACTGATCATTTGGTGTTGGACCCCTAGTGGGAGCATCACGCGGGTTGTGGTTGATACCAAAATTGCTGGTAGAGACTTTGTGCTCGAATGTTGAGTTGCATTGCAACCGGGTGCTACAGATGCATACAGTAGCAGAGGTGGTAACATAGGCCTCACCTCCGCCAATGGAGACTATGTTCCATACTAGCATATAGTATCTCCTGGTTGCGAAGAAAGGGTTGACAATTGCGGTAGTTTCAAAATTGTAAGACCTTTTTCCTAGATAGTCCAAGGTTACTTTGCTATCCCAGGGGAGCGTTGGCAATCGCTTTGTAATATGCCCAGTATGTCGCACACTGTGGGTAAGGCCTTCACGGCGAGACTCACGTAAAACCCTCGTGGACTTCTACTCTATTATAGACTGATCACACTATCACAGACTGGGCGATGGAAATGGCAATACATATGACTTACAAAAGGCTATATGACTTTAAGACATTAATTCCTAATACTTCCATTCAATCGTTGTTTGTCGTTCCTGCTGAGATAACAATAAATTTTACTGTAGCAATAACATTTAGATTCCCTTCGCCCATCAAAACCGTAACGAGCCACTCTAAAGGCTTGAGTGTTCATTCCCTTTAAGCACTCCCTACAGTTCAACTAATTTTAAGCTGGCGCTAATTGTTGTGGGCTCGCTTTGGCGCTTGCCAATACACTCATATACTACATAGACACACACACATAAACACACGTGTCTAGAGTGCTCGTATTATATTCATACTTATATAATTTCACACCAACAAAATCAACAGCAACATTTGCAGCTAATTGTTTATTTAGTGTCTGCTTCAGCGAACCTCTAAAATTATGCAATTTCGTTGTTGGCGTTTTGCTGTTGTTGCAGGTCGGTGGTGGTGCCCTTGTTGGTGGTGTTGCTGTTGCTGTTCATGTGGGTGTTGATGGTGCCATTGCGACAATCTGCTATAAGAGTTTTTATTGCGGCAATTATGTGTTGGTTGATATGAAAGCTTATGCAGACCTATTATGATATGGTTATAATTTTAAGGACACTCACATTGTGGTTATGCTGCGGGCATAGAACATTAGCGTAAATGTCGTGCAGCAAGTTGATAAGCAGCAAAGATAGGAGTGTGAGTGGCTGGTTGAATCTTAATATTAATAATATTAAATAAAACTAATAAGACACTAAATACTAAATTAGCTTCACCAAATCACTGACGAAAAAAAATTGCATTAAGTGAAACAGTAATCGGTAGAGTTCAATAGAGTTCAGCACTATCAACTTCAGAGGACTCTCCTGATTTTGCTTTTTCAATGTGAGGTTTTTCTTATTTATAACGAATTATCAATTTTTCGGTTTCAAAAGTAAAGTTAAATAAAACACACATAAAGCTATGATTTCGATGAAACTTTCATTTCATTATACGGCTTGAACCTCGCCATTATATACGAAATAAAATATCATTTAAATGACCGCCTATGGATCGGTTGTAAAGGGTGTCCCAACAAGAACGCAAGATTTAAATTTTAAATAAAACACAGAAAAATCGTAGAACTTTATTATATCGTAAAGTAAACAGAATGAGGTTATGTATAGAACAACACAACGGCTAGATGGACGCCGCGGCTTTGCTGGCACTCACGCGATCTTTTAATGAAATTTTCAGTAACCATTTTGCATAAATGCTGCGTAACCATTTTGCAAAATGCAGCGTGAAATTTCGCCTTTTAAGACTTGAGTCGTCGTCGGCTTATTCGCGTAAACCATCGACTTCAAAAAACCCCAAAGAAAGGAGTCTAATGTTGTTAAATCGCACTATCTAGGCGGCCAATTCTGGTCTCCAAAACGCGAAATAACACGATCGGGAAATGACTGATGCAGCAATGGAATTGTTTCTCTGGCTGTATGACATGTGGCGCCGTCTTGTTGAAACCACATGCCCTCCACATTCATTTCTTCAATTCTAGGCACGAAAAAAACTGGTTATCATTTCACGATACCGAACATCATTGACTGTCTTGCGTTCTTGTTGGGACACCCTTTAGCTGTGGATTCTTTTGAAGTAGTTTTCCGACCACTTTTTCACACATTTCGGGCGATATCCCGGCGATAACTTGACGAATATTGGTTTTCAAATTGTCCGAAGTTTGGGAATTATCCATGTAAACACGGTCTTTGATGTAGCCCCATTAAAAAAGTCTAACGACGTCACAGCGCATAATCTTAGTGGCCAATTGACACCGCCAAAACGTAAAATTACGCTTTCTGGAAACGTCTAATGAAATAAAGCCAAAATCAGTCATGTAGTGTAACTCGTGGCACCGTCTTCTTGAAACCACATATCGTCCCGCTTACAATCTCCAATTGCAGGCTAGAAAAAGTCGGTTATCATACGGCCATAGTCGGATGCTATGGTCCAATGACGCCTCCAGACCATAATTTGCACCAAACAGTCACTATTTCCGGATGCAATGGCTTTTCCACAATCACTTCTGGGTTCCCCGACCTCCATATGCGACATGTTTGCTTGTTGACATAATCATCGAGTGAGAAATTTTTTCGAAAAATCAGCATTGAAAGCCTGTTGCTGCAGTACCCCAATTAGCATATCTGCGACGATGTGAATGGTCAGTCGGTTTTAATTATTGCGTAAGTTGCTGTCTGTATGAATGAAGTTAGAAATCTAAATGCAAAATATGTCATAATGAGCCGTAAGGTAGGTCCAATTGCTGCGAATGCCATGGAATGGATAAATTCGGATTATCCGCCACCAACCGAAGCGATAGTTTCGACAGCGCGTACATTGCGATGATGCACAGGCCTGACCACATCTGTAACGCTTCCAGCCCCTTCAAATTTCTTTATAATCTTGCCTATTCCTTGCAATATGGTCGATTATGACGCCCATAATCACCCCTTAATGCACGAAAAGTGTCCACGTTTGAATCACCACATTTGTAGTAAGTTTTAACTATTTTTCCAACATTCTTCGGTTGTTAAACGATCCATATTCGTCAATGGCAAAACTTTCACTAAATAAATAACACTTCAGGTGTCAGGTATTTAACAGCTGATAGCCTTGCCAGGCCGGCGGTTTTGAAACCACCTAATGGATATGTAGACAGAGAAGAAACTTCAAAAGCTAATGCAGTTAAATACTTGGCAGTGTACTGTCCAAGTAATCTTCCTTGGACACAGCATATGCAGTATCTGAAGTCTATAATGTCATCTGCCATTTGTTTGTAATATAAATTCAAAAATAAATTTGTCATGCTTTAGTTCAGTCATTGTAATTATTGAGCTATTATGTATGGCTACGAAAAGAGCTCAGGATTAAAATCACTTCAAAAGCAACATAATTATGCGTTAAAAGCTGTAGCGAATTTATACATTTCACATAGTACGCTTTCATTGTATAGAGATGTATTTCCAACCATTTTGCCAACACATGGTTGCTACAAATAACAATTCCTACCATATGCTTTCAAATGATTGCATAATACAGGCCATTAACTTTTCCACGAAATCAATATATCAATGATGGCAATTTTAGAGTTGCTATGTGTCGTTCTGAAACAACAAAACAGCGTACGGAACATTCTGGTAGTAGTCAATATAATATTAAAGTCCTAAGAAATACATTCATCAAATAAATTATCATTGAAAGGTTATTTATTGGAAAATGTTGAAGAGGTTGTGGAAAGAAGTTTCTGAAATTCTTCGTCGACCTTCGTATAGGTAGAGAAAAGAAAACCGCATATAAAATCATAAACTACACTTAAGTCATAGGCTATACTTACAGTGAAATTAGCAGTACGATCATTCTAAAATAATATAAAATAAATATTAGGTGCGCAACTAAGTTCCCGCTGTTTGCCAATAGATGGCGCCAGTTGTAAGTGCTAGTCGATTCTGCCATAACCTAAACGTCATGAGCCAAACTTAGGCATATGGTAAACATACAGTCTCGGCACAATAGTGATTTTCTTTTAACGTCATATTCTTTTAGTTGTGTGAATATGTATGATTTTGTGCCAAATAATCGCCATGTGCGGGAGGTATTGATTTTCTTCCTTCATACAAAGAAAACGTCAGTTGAAGCTCATCGAGGGCTTCAAAACATTTACGGAGATGCTGCTATAAGTGAAACAATGTGTTGAGATTGGTTCCGTTGCTTTAAAGACGGTGATTTTGATGTTGACGACCGTTTGCGTGAAGAAAGACGAAAAATCTTCGAAGACACTGAATTGACGGCATTGCTTGATGGAGATCCTTGTCAAACGCAAGTAGAGCTTGCTTCAGTATTAGGAGTTACCCGCCAAACCATTTCAAGCAATTGCATGCCTTGGGATGATTCAAATAGGTTCCTTGTGAGTTAAAGCCAAGGGACGTTAGCGTCGTTTTTTCGCCTGTGAACAACTCCTTCAGCGACAAAAAAGGAAAGGCTTTCTTCATCGTATTGTAACGGCTGATGAAAACTGAATTCATTACAGCAATCCAAAGAAAAGAAAGTCATGGGGGCTACCAGGTCATGCTTCTGCGTGGTCGCCTCGGCCGAATATCCACGCTGCGAAGGTTATGCTCTGTACTTGGTGAGATCAGGTCGGTATTATTTATTACGAGCTATTGAAACCAAGCGAGACCATCACTGGGAATCGGTATCGACTTTAGTTAATGCGATTGAGCCGAGCTCTGCACGAGAAACGCGGATAGGCACGAAAAAGTGATTCTTCAGCGTGACAAGACTCGACCTCATGTCGCCAAGCCCGTTAAAACCTACATAGAAACGCTGAAATGGGAAGTCTTACCCCATCCGCAATATTCTCCAGATATTGTGCCGTCCGATTATCACTTGTTCCGTTCGATGGCACAAAGTCTGGCAGACCAGCAGTTTCACTCATATGACGACACATCAAGGAATGGCTACATTCGCAGATAGCCTCAAAAGACGAACATTTTTACCCTGACGGAACTTTGCCAGGAAGATGGCAATAAGTAGCAGCTAGCGATGGGCAAGGCAATACTTTTAATGAATCATTTGTAAACAAGTTTCCATAATAAAGTTGCATCTCTATAAAAAAAATACCAAGAGCTTAGTTGCGCACCTAAAATTAAAATATAAAAAAAAAAACAAAAAATTATTTACATATCCACTTTTTAGCAAAAAAAATTTAAAACGCGATAAGAAATCTTGCCCCTCACCATGTCTTGGTCTATACGATACACTTTTCTCCATACGTAAATTGTTTTCCCCCCTTTATTTATGTTCCAATTGGGAACATAGGGCTCCTATAAGAGATTATCGTAATATAACAATTTAATTTCATACCACGTTTTGTTGCTTGTTCTTAACTCCTTCATTATCTATCTTCGCCAAGTATTCATTGGGCGTCCGTCATTTCTTGATTCTTTATTTCAATATGATAATTTGCTTTGCGCTGCATAAGAGGACGGCCCAAAAACTAGCCAACCTGACGTATAGATGGTGCCAGCAGTTTGAAAAAAATTATTTTGGCAAAAAGTGGCAACCTTACAAAATATACGTTTTAGTATTTTGATTTGAGTCATCAAAAGTAAACGATGTCAGCGTTTTCACAAACATGGAAAAACTTGGTCACCGTTAAAGCTACATTCTACTCTGGGGTGAGTATGCTGCTTCATTTACAACTGTAAAATATTGGGTAGCAGAGTTTGAACGAGGCCGTACGAGCTACCAAGACGAATACCCTAGTGGTCGACCAATTGAGGTGTCCACGCCAGACACGATTAAGAAAATCCACAAAATAAGGGTGGCACATAAGTAACCTTAACGGCGACTATATTGAATGCGTTCTTGTGCATCATTTGCCTTTCCATCATAAATTTCTCAAGTATTATTTAGTTAATTCTGTAGAGAGACAAAAAAAAAAAGACTTAAACAAAAAATGTATTCACTGATCAAATATTAACGTTGTTTATGCGCCACCCTATTGTATTGGATGATCGTCGGCTGAAGGTGAGTGAACTAGCTGAAATGATAGGCATTTCCAAAATTGTTATACATCGTATATTGACCGAAGATTTGAAGATGAGAAAGTTGTGCGCAAGATGGGTGCCACGTTTGCTTTCAATAGAGCAAAACCAGAGTCATGAAGATGTTTCAGTAGAGAGTTTGGTGATGTTTCACCGCAGTAAAGCCGAATTTTGGCGTCGATTTATACCCATGGACGAGATATGAGTCCACTACTTCATATCTGAGACAAAAGAACAGTGTCAAAGCAGTGGACTGGAATGGGAAAATCGTTTCCAAAGAAGGCGGAAAAGATTTCATCTGCACTCAAGGTCATGGCGTCTGTTTTTTTGGGATGCGCATGGGATTATTTGAAGATAATCAATAAATCTTCAGAAAGGAAAAACCATCGACGCTGAACATTATGCTAATTTATTGCAGCATTTAGGTGAGGAAATTATGGAAAAAGTCCGCATTTGGCGAAAAAGAAAGTATTGTGTCATCAAGACAACTCTCATACATCCATTATTGTGATGGCCAAAATTAAGGAATTAAAAAAATTAAGGAATTGCTTGCTCTGCCGCACTATTTTCTATTTCCAAACTTGGAAAAAAACGGCTCGGTCTTAAAAGATTTGCTGGCAATGAAGAGTCTGCGGAGTCCGCGGTTGATGGGTGTTTTAAGAAGTTTGACAATTCTTACTATAAACGGGGTACTATAAAGGGTGTATCGAGCTCAAAAGGGGATTATGTTCAAAAATAAAGAAATTGTTTCCTAACTTTTTTCTGTCTTCTGTGCTAGAATTCCCGATTTTGCTACATCGCCCCCTTCGTACCATTGAAATTTTGCGAGATTAGGCAAATATCATCGCCAAAATCCAAGTCTTCTAGATATTCTTGAAAGTTCCAAAGTTCATTAATCATACTTTTTCGATAATTACATCTAGAATTACTGCAAATAACAATGGTGACAGAAAGCAGGCCTTGTTTCAAGTCGATATTTGCCGAGAACGTTTCGTTGGCCCTTCTATTATGTCTGACTTGATGTGAGGATTTGGAGTACACTGCTTTAATTAAATTTATTATTTTCATTGGCACCCCTTTATCCTTAAAGTTTCCCATATGGCCATTACGTTTTATGGATTCCAACGCTTTTTTAAATCAATGAAGACTGGATAAGGGGGAGCGTGCCATTCCATTGATCATTCAATTATGGTGCGTAAGGTATTTATTTGATCTACACAGCTGCGGTGAGGGCGAAACCTGCCTGTTCATCCTGTAATGTTTGCTCTATACATTCAAGTCTTTTATAAAGGTTGTCCTAGCAAGAACGCTAGAATTAAATTTGGCGCCATTCGAAGTGTAATTGTTTGACATTTGAACAATTGTTATTGTTTGCTAGTAGAAGGTATGAGGTTAGTAAAAAATGGAGCGCTACACGAATGAACAACGCATTCTCATTGTGAAATTGTTTTACCAAAATGGTGAAAGTTTTGCGGCTACAGTTCGCAAATTGTGATCAATTTGGGATCACAATAATGCTCCAAAAAAGACTCAACTGTAAACAGATTAATGGATAAATTTGGCAAAACTGGGTCTGTTAGTGATGTAAAGACAACATCGCGCCGTCGAACAGGTCGATCGACCGAAAATATTGCAGCTGTACGTGATGATGTCACTCAAACTCCATCCACCTCAATTCGACACCGAGCTCAGCAAATTGGTGTCTCCAAATCCACTATGCAGCGAATTTTGACGAAAGATTTGCATCATCATGCATACAAAGTTCAATTGACTCAGGAACTGAAGCCAGCTGACCATGGACAGCGAAGGGAGTTCGATTATTGGGTATTAGAGAGACAACATGAAAATGCTGATTTTGCCGATAAAATCATTTTCAGTGACGAGGCCCATTTTCATCTTGATGGCTTCTTCATTAGGCAGAATTGTCGGATTTGGGGTGAGGAAAATCCTCGAGTGATTCACGAGAAGCAAATGCATCCTCAATGTGTCACTGTGTGGTGTGGATTTTGGGCTGGAGGAATCATTGGATCTTTTTTTCTGAAAATGAGGCATGTCAAGCTCAAACAGTTAATGGTGTTCGGTATCGTGAAATGATAAGCAGTTTTTTCGTGCCTAAAATTGAAGAAATGAATGTGGAAGGCATGTGGTTTCAACAAGACGGCACCATATGTCATACAGCCAGAGAAACAATTCAATTGCTGCATCAGTCATTTAAATCTTGCGTTCTTGGTGGGACACCCTTTACATTATGATTGCCATAATTTTGTATACCATGTTTAGCAGAGTAATTTCTCTCCAGTTATCTGATATCATCAGATCATTTTTCTTGAGGAGTTCCATAATTACTCCTTTAGTCCATGAGCTTGGAAATTCTTCATTTTCCCATGTATTTCAGATGTATGACCTGTTGCTGGATTAGTTTGTAGAAGTTCTGCATGCATTCCATGCTCCCCCCGTGCTTTGTTGAGTTTTAGTTTTAAAATTGCGCTGCTGATCTCGTCGATGTCTATTTTAAATTTTATATGTCTTTTTCCTTAAATTCCCATATCGAAAATATCAAACATGGTTGGCATAAAACTGTCTGCAACATATAAATATTCACGGGCAACAATTTCTTGTGCTACACTTGATAATATAATTCTAATTTTTTTTATATTTCTCTCAAACCATCTTAATTTCTATGATTTCCCTAAATGGCTTTAAATGCATTGTGTAATATTTACTTATTCATCCTTCCCTATTAAAATGTCATTTTGTTTATAATCTACTCGTCCCGATCTCCCCCTCTTCCCCTAAAAATATTCTTCAGTTTTTAATACTTTTAATATTTTTTAATACTTTCCATCTGTCCATCCGCTCGTTGGGTCTGTGTATAAGTAAGATTTCATCCGAACTTGGTATTTACTTTGGTTAGTTCGTCTGAAGTCCTTTGTGTGGCTACCACTCAGTCATCCCATGGCTTCACTCACTGGACGATCCGCATTGTGGCAAATAAAAATGCAACTGACAGGAAAAAAAAAAGTTAAAACTTTTGCTGACTTTGAAATTGAAAATATCAACAGAGATAATATTACCACGAACAAAAAAAAAAAAAAGCAAGACGAGTTATAATGAATCTTTTTTATTATTTTACTCGTATTTCGGGGGCAGTCAATAAAAATAAAACACTCGCAAATTTCAAAACTTTTATGTAGTAGTTTTTCCAGCAGAACAAGAACAAGTGATTTCATTCCCTTTCTTTGGTTAAGCCAAATTATGAAAATGTTAACTAAAAATTCATTTGGAAACGCATTTGCATAAAATGTTCGGTTCGTTACAGTCCAATAATGACAAACCGACATTGAAAGTAATGCCTCACCAACAAGTGAATAGTTTATGCTCGGTGACACAGATAGATATTTTCGGTTTAAATGTTCTTGCATCATACAGGGTGGCGCAATAGAACGTACATATGGCATCATCTTTTTTTGCGGGGTCGAAAAGGCACGGGCGGGGGGCCGCCTACATCGTTGGGTTGGCGGGTTCATGGAGTTTTAGTCGCTATAAATCACTTCGACGGGAAGCGTCGCGCATTTTGCGTGCTCGCATTTTACGAGAACTCTCGTTCATATATTGCTACTAGGCGACCATATTGAGCTGAATATGGACTACGGAAGCTCCGAGTGCTAATTTAATTAAAATATGGGTAAAGCGTTTTGAAGAGACCGGTTCAACATTTAAACCGCAAGCAAATGGTCGCCCAAGAACATCTAAGACCGAAGACAATGTTGAGAGAGTTATGGAGTCAGTACGAGGAAATCCACAAATGTCGACTCGCAAGAGATCGTCTGTCTTACAATTATCGTGACGAAGTTTGCAACGAATTTTAACATTGGATCTTAAACTGCATCCATATCAGCTGCAATTAACACAAGAATTGAAAGAGTCTGACTTCATAGCAAGGTTCGCATTTGTTAATGAAATCCTTAATCGATTTTCCAATTTTGACAATATCCTTTTCTCTGACGAGGCTCATTTCCTTATGAATGGGTTCGTAAACCGTCAAAATTGTCGTTACTGGAACAGTGAAAATCCCAAAATCAAACACCAGAAACCATTGCATAGTCCTAAAGTGACAGTATGGGCAGCAATCTCTGGCAGAGGAATAATTGGTCCTTTTTTCTTCGAAAATGCGCTGGGCCAAAACGTCACGGTTGATAAGGAACGCTATGTTGAGATGTTGGACGGATTTTTGGCTTCAGAAATTGAAAGTTCAAGAATAGCGAATTCCAGAACTTGGTTCCAACAAGATGGAGCTACCTGTCACACATCAAATGACTCCATGGCGGTGGTGAAGCAGATGTTCCCTGGCAGACTGATTTCGAAAAGAGGTGATATCCCATGGCCCCCACGTAGTCCAGACTTGACGCCTCTTGACTTTTTTTTGTGGGGATACCTCAAACACAAAGTCTACAGTAATAATCCAAGAAACATCGTTCAGCTCAAGGACAACATCCGTGGTGAAATGGCAGCCATTATACCAGTATTACTGAAGAAAGTTTTCAATAATTTTCGTTTGCGGTTAG
>JAHXMU010023277.1:0-10446 GCA_019455685.1 Philornis downsi | reverse complement strand
AATTGAAGAATTAAATCGCCAACACTCATATGGCCCACCCTGTATATTTTGAAAGATACAATTATCTGTGAATGATTACCATTAAACACGAGCTCTGAGATTTTATTTATTTGAAGATAATTTTAACATAAAAACCCACTTAATTTTCTAGAAAACCAGAGTATTTCCATTATTTAAACAGGGGACCCGCCACCGAAACGAAATTAAGTTCGAAAGCAGTTTTAATTTGTTTCTGTATTTTGGTATCTAAATCAAAAATATGCCAAATTTTTATTCTGATTCAGACAACCAAATCGAAATTATCTGGAATTTTATTTCTGTTTCATACGTCCAAAAAGAAAATTACAAATAATTTTTAATTTAGAAATAAATCAAATTTGATTCTGATTATGAAAACCTCCACCGAGGAAAATCATAATCAAATTTATGAAAGGTTTTGTTTATATTTCATTCGAAAAATTTTCAATTCAAAGAAGCACGCAAATTTTTAAGTATCTCTGGAAATTGGAAAATTATTTGAACTGTTTTTACTCTTCTCTTTTCCTCCGACAAGAAACGAAATCACGTATGGTATCAGTTCTAATTCAGGTTATGGAACGAAACTCCGTTAAACCATATTTTCGTTTCAGGTTTTGAAAAATATATTTCAAAATCCATGTTTCATTAACTTTTGATAGAGAAACAGAATCAATTCTAATTTCGTTTTAAGTAAAAAACGAAAAAATTTCGAATGTGCTTAATAAATTTATAATATATTAATTAACTATGTTAAAGGTATGCGTTTTAAAGTCATAAATATGGTGCTACACATCGTACAACACAAGAAAAATGTAAGGATTTCGGTTTCAGTTTTGGTTCAGACTATGAAACGAAACTATATTTTCGTTTCAGGTTCTCGATTCATCATTACCTTTTGATAGAAGAGCATAATCAAGGGAGGTTTATTTTATTTTAGGTAAAAAACAAATCAATATACAATGTGAGTTGTTGGTTCGAATATAAATCGAAATAAAATTTCTTATTTCCTATATCGATTTACTACGTTGAATGTTTGTTTTTTATCACTATAAAGAAGGCGCTATGCATCGTATAATACAGGGTGGGGCACGAATCGTGCTACCATCAACTGTCAATGGGGACCGTTATTTAAAGATTTTGAAGAAGTTTTTTTATAAAGAACTGTGCCGGAAACGTATCCGTTTCAACAGCATTTGTTTCCAGCAAGATGAGGCAACTGCACACATAGCCAGACCGGTTATGGCGGAGGTCCAACAAAAATTCCATACAAATTAACATCCAGAAGCTCCACTTTCAGCTGTCCCCAAAGATCACCTGACCTGACTGCATTAAACCTTTTTTAATGGGGTTATGTCGAGCAAAAAGAATTTGACTGAATTGAAGCAGTCCATTAAAACAATTTTTCGGACAGGAAAGCTCGTGTTGTGGGTGCTGGTGGGAGGACCTCGATGGACGTTGTTCGCGGTTGTCCTCAGGGATCCATCTGTGGTCCATATATAGGTATATGGAACTTTATGATGGATTCATTACTAAGGCTGCTTGCGGAAGAATGCAGCGTCAGTGCTTATGCCAATGACCTGCTTATCATCGTTGAGGGACAATCCCGGGCTCAGATTGAGCAACGGGCCACAACTCTGATGAGTATGGTCACGAGTTGGAGTGAGCAAGTGGGCGTTGCAGTCTTTGCAGATAAAACTGTGGCAATGTTGCTGAAAGGTAACCTTTCTGCCAGCAGACGGCCTACTGTCAGATACGCTGACAGTAGTATACGGTATGTGACGGAGGTCAGGTATTTAGGGGTGACTGTAGGGGAGAGAATGAATTTCATTCCTCATATTAGGGAATTACGAAGGAAGCTAACCTGTGCCGTTGGCATGGTAAGGCGTACTTTGCGGACTGATTGGGGGCTTTGCAGGCATGCTGTTCGTATTGTTTACCGTGTTTGTGGTACGAAGCAGTTACGACCTCTGAGGGATGTCGTTTGATACAGTCATGCCAGCGCGTAATACTGCTAGTTTGTATGCCTCTATGTAGAACGATTTCCACAGATGCCCTGCAGGTTTTGATGGGAGTTGTCCCTCTTAACTTGGAGGTTCTGCGTCGAGCAGTTGTCTTCCGGGTGAAGAGAGGATGCTCTGTGGCCGGTATAGACCTTGTAAGGGATGTACAGGTCATTGAAAACCTGAATAGGGCAGAGCGCAGGGCAGTTTTGGAGAATGTGTGACGACCAGATGGCAAGCCAGATAGGATCAGTCACACAAGGGTAGAGCCACACATGCTTTTGTGCGGGATGTTTGCTCCGTCAATGGGAATACTGACTTTGGTTTTAACTTAAGTTTGGGCTTCATATTGACGGGGCATTGTTCTTTGAACGAGTTTATGCATAAAAGAGGTCTGGCTGACAGTAGTTCTTGTGACTGTGGGCATCAGAGAGAGGATTGGGCATGTTTTATGCGACTGTTTCCTGTATGAAGATATTAGAGACTTGGACGCATTTGGGGTTGTGAGGGTTGGGGACAATTGAGAGATGATGGGCGTAGTATCTTCAGGAAGCAGGTTGGCCGAGTCACGTCACTTTGCAGTCAGGTTGTTTGCAAGGCGTCGGGGTAGGAGGGAGTGTTAGGGGAGTAGTTTTTTTTTTTTTTTTGGTTATTAGGAGTTGTGGATTCTGTTGCGAAAATGCACGTCATATGTATAGTACATTGTACAGTGCATATGAATGTGAGTTGTAGCAGTATCCCTTTTCTCTTCTTTTCTATTCACTTCTATTCTTTCTTTCCTCTTCTCTTTTCTTTTTGTATCCGCTTGCATAGTGCAAGGGTGTGTAGCTGCGACCTGTTGCAGGTATACGTCTGTGTTTTGTGCAAACGTATATGATGGACGACCAGTTCCATGCGAGGTATGATATTGTGAAACTGGAGCAGTTTTTGTCTGCGAAACTCTGACCAGAGGGTTTTTATTTTCTGGCACCACGGGAGATCAGGGGAACCAAAAACTATTTGTTTGCTTCAGGGTCTCCTGAAGGTAATGCGGGAACTTGGAAAACACCGTTCTTCGTCTATTTGAGGTGTCAAGATAGGCCTCACTCCTAATCGGGATGAAGCTCACTTCATACCAGTGACTTCAAGGGTACTTTGGCTGAGAGAGGAAGCAAGCCCTGAGGAAATTTTACAAGGGAATTTGCTTCTTATCTCAATTCGACTAATTCTTTTGGGATTAGTTTGAGTTCCCCAAAGGGGCGCTGGCTGTTGCAAACTCAAATAAAAAAGAAAGAACGAAACAAAGAAGGAAAAATAAACAGTCATATGTGTGATGTTTCTCAAATTCGCGACTTTCGGAATCGTCGTCAAATATAAAAATAGAATACATGTAAGCTCACTGAAGTTCTCGTCTATATCATTCATTGGATGCAAGGATTTTTTTTTATTGGATTAGGAACAGAAAAAGGAGAACGGCAACAACTACACTACTTAACAGCTCAAATGGTTATATCTCGTGAACTATTACAGGCATGAATATGGGAGTTGGTACGTGTAGTATCGATACAGTAAGCAGTTAAAAAAATTGGCGGTACCACACCCTTTTAAAAAAACATATATAGCGACCAAACCAATCTAAATTTAAGAGCATGTTCTTATCAATCACGAAATCGTCATACGCTATGTTAGGTTATGATTGGAAAAAAGAGTGTAACCTCCGCATGCACAAAGTTTTAATAAAACTCATGAAATTTAAAAAATACAAAATTATCTATCGGACAAGATTACGTCCAGGAAAGACTGAGAAGATAATTGTGCCATTGACAATTCAATTAGGTTCTATTTTAGGTATGGAGTTCAGTATTAAAGGACTACATAATATGTTTTTATTCCGTTTGTACCGAATTTCACATCATAAATGTCATTAGTATCTGAACTATGCTTAATTTTGCGCGTCGGAAAAATTGATTTCGAAAACTTTTACAATGTGTGATTTCGTTCAGCAAATAAGCTGCATTACATTTTGCTTACGAAATAGAATTTCTGCTGTGGAATCTTGCGAGGGCTTTCGGTAAACAAACTTTGCTGGAAGGAAATGGTTATAAGTGACTTAAACAGATCAAAGGAGGCCGAAAACGAGTTGAAGGCGGAAGGCAACCCGTAAAATCATCAACCTCCACCAATGCAAATCATATCCTATAAGGCCGAAATTTGGTACAATTAATGACCTTGCTGGTCTATTTGAAATAGATCTGTCGACCCCGTTTTAATACATGTATTGAGCCTCAGATGCGTCAAATCTTGATTCACCTAAAAACACACAATTTCTTCGAGAACGATCGTCGCATAAAATCTGTAAAGCGTTGAATTCTAGCTACTAGTACAATATAAAATGCAATACTACTAGAGGAGAGACTTGGATTTGTGGTTATGTTTGAGAAATAACCCAGCAGTCAATTGAACATCGTGTCAGTGATGAAGCAAGATTGAAAAGATCGCGCCAAACTTATTTAGAGAGTTTTGTATGCCGTGTCAAAATAACAACAAAGACTATTGCTTAAGTGTAATGCGTCGTTTGCGTGAACTTATTTTCAAAAAGAAGGCGTATTTAAGACAAAAAGAGGTTGCTTTTTGCACCACCATAATACGTTATCTCACACACTGAGTTTTCCCTTTGTCAAAAGTTCTATTAATATCGCTCTACAGTCACAGTATTAACTCGCTTTAGTGCCATGTAATTTCTGGCTATTTTCGAAACTTAAAAAATGACGACAACATTGGTCTCTGCATCCAAGATTTTAGCAAAAATTTCCATCCACTCCTTTATAGAAGGTGTCCCAAAAGAAAGTTTACATTTAGTAAATCGATCAGTTAGCCGTTTATCATTTTTATATTGGGCTAGGAATAGGAAAAAGGCAATGACACTGCCTACACTACTTAACGATTCAAATGGTCATATCTCGTGAACTATCACAGGTATGAACGAGGGAGTTGATACGTGTGGTATCGATGCAGGAAGCAACCATAGTATTCACCTGATTTAGCACAGTGTAATTTCTGGCTATATTCAAAGTTTAAAAGGTGGCGACACCAGCGACAGTAATAGCCTCTGCATACAAGTTTATGCCAATGTAGAAGGTGTCTCAAAAGAAAATTTATATTTAGTGGATCAATCAGTAAGCTGTTTATCGAAAAAATGTTTATTAAATATTAAAGTCGACAATTGGAGTATTCATTTCTTAAAATCAATCCCTCTAAATATGAACTATCGCATTCGCGGCGCTCATTTAAGCAACTAACATCTCTTATAACATCCTGCCAGATAGCTTCCTTAATAGCTGCTATTTCAGGACAGATACTTTCTTTCAAATACTCAAATGAAATCGGTTTATTGGCATAAACTTTAGATTTCAGATAACCACAAGGAAAAAGTTCATACAACTGAAATGAGAGCTGTGTCAAGGACCGTTTATATCACCTTTAATGGAGGTCACTGTGCCAGGGTAAATTTCAGGAACTCGTGGCAAAGATGTATTGGACGTGTGTGACGTTACTCCCACCTGCTGGAACCATGTTTTTCGGTTATATCCAAGGGAATATTGAAGTTTAGAAGTTATCTAATACCTTCGCATAACAATGTGAATACATATCCTTTTTGACATAACTCTTTGAGCCATCTGGTGCATGATTTAAGTGGCGAAAACCTTGAATATTGCAAAATCTTTTCCATGCTACAACACACGGTCCGCTCCTAAAGTCAGGCTTCTGGCAGACATACCTCGGCGCCTCTCGGGTTTATTGCACTCACGCTGTGCGGTAAACAAACATAAACTTTCTTTTGAGACACTCTGTACCATTTACTTTAACGACGTAGATATAAGAGTTAAGCGCTATTAGGGGACACTGTTTTGAATCGATTGAAGAAATTCAAGGTATATCGATCGACAGTGAAATAGATTTGGTTTAAAAATTAAAGATTAAAACATTAATAAAAACTACTAATAATTTTGGACACAGAAAATACAACAGATTTCTTCTAAAATTAATATATCGAATGCTTAATACAGGGTGGCGCAATAGAACGTGCATATTGCATCATCTTTTGTTGCGGGGTAGAAAAGGCGCGGGCGGGAGGGCGCCTACATCGTTGGGTTGGCGGGCTCATGGAGTTTTAGTCGCTATGAATCACTTCGACGAGAAGCATCGTGCATTTTACGAGAATTCTCATTCATATATAACTACTAGGCGACTATATTGTGCTGAATATGGACTACGGCGAATTAGTGAAGCTCCGAGTGCTAATTTAATTAAAATATGGGTAAAGCGTTTTGAAGAGACCGGTTCAACATTTAAACCACAAGCAAATGGTCGCCCAATAACATCTAGGACCGAAGACAAAGTTGAGAGAGTTATGGAGTCAGTACGAGGAAATCCACAAATGTCGACTCGCAAGAGATCGTCTGTCTTACAATTATAGCGACGAAGTTTGCAACGAATTTTAACATTGGATTTTAAACTGCATCCATATAAGCTGCAATTAACACAAGAATTGAGAGAGTCTGACTTCATAGCAAGGCTCGCATTTGCTAATGAAATGCTTAATCGATTTTCCAATTTTGACAATATCCTTTTCTCTGACGAGGCTCATTTCCTTATGAATGGGTTCGTAAACCGTCAAAATTGTCGTTACTGGAACAGTGAAAATCCCAAAATCAAACATCAGAAACCATTGCATAGTCCTAAAGTGACAGTACGGGCAGCAATCTCTGGCAGAGGAATAATTGGTCATTTTTTCTTCGAAAATGCGCGGGGCCAAAACGTCACGGTTAATACGGAACGCTGTGTTGAGATGTTGGACGGATTTTTGGCTCCAGAAATTGAAAGTTCAAGAATAGTGAATTCCAGAACTTGGTTCCAACAAGATGGAGCTACCTGTCACACATCAAATGACTCCATGGCGGTGGTGAAGCAAATGTTCCCTGGCAGACTGATTTCGAAAAGAGGTGATATCCCATGGTCCCCACGTAGTCCAGACTTGACGCCTCTTGACTTTTTTTTGTGGGGATACCTCAAACACAAAGTCTACAGTAATAATCCAAGAAACATCGTTCAGCTCAAGGAGAATATTCGTGGTGAAATGGCAGCCATTACACCAGTATTACTGAAGAAAGTTTTCAATAATTTTCATTTGCGGTTAGAGGAGTGCCGTCGTAGAGAGGGTCACCATTTAGATGATGTTAATTTTAAAAAATAAACTCCATTTATTACTCTACAATGCCTTAGGTTTATTTTAGCCATACCTTTTGTATTTATTTTTTAATCTATTTTTTAAATATGCACGTTCTATTGCGCCACCCTGTATGTCATAGCGCAGGCCACTTAATAAACTAAATACATTTTCAGCTGTCCGAGATAAACAACTTATTTATTCTCAATTTTTCTCTTTTTTTACATCTGCCGACGGCAGATTGATTGTTTCAACAATGTTATCGAAACAACATTTTCTCATATAAAATAATAATAATCTACTCAAAGGCATCAATAAACTTACGTTTATAAAGAAATTTTGAATAATCACAATCCATGATGAGGCTGCTTGAGTTGATGGTCTCCTGAATCCAAAAGACAAATCCCACAGACTGGATTAAAGCCGACGGCAAATTGCACAGTATGCGGCAACAACAATTTTGATAATATTTTCAAACTTTTAACTATTTACTCTGAAATCCTTAAGCACTTTTAAGCACAAATATGATTATTTTCCCAAACCTTTCTTTACACTTCAACACGATTTTTCTTCTTCTAATGATTTGCATACAACGGAAAAAATTGAAAATATTTTGATTTGATCAATTTTTCGTTTAAATTGTAAAAAAAACACAGCACTGACTATGAAATCAATTTTAAAAATAGATTTTTTTATGTAAATTTTTGCTTTTTTTGCTATAATTTTTCTTCTTCTTCTCATATCACAATGAAAATTTCACATAGAACGAGCAGAAAGCAGATAGACAGACAGAGATAAGGAGAGGGGATAAGAGAAAATATTGTACACTTTTTTTGACAGCACTTTTTTTTCACGATTTACAATTTCTTATGGGATTTCTGTGATGTGGTGGTGCGGTGCGATGCGTGTTTATTGCACTTATAATTACACTCAAAGCAGCCGGCGGAAATACGCTGACCAGAAGGAATATCATAAAATCTTTGAACATTTTAGTTTAACTTTAATTGGAAACGGCATTTTGAAGATGATACGTTCGTTTTTAATACTTGGATATTTCCTTTATATAATTATTAAGATATCTTGTTTGAATTATAATTTTTTGTGGTAGAATTCTTTAGCTTTTTTCTTCAAACAGCTTGACAAATCGAATTTGTTATAATTTTTTTTTTCTTGTATTGTTTTATGTTGGAACGCTGTTTTCTTGACTCTCGATATTGAATTTTCTTTATTTTTTCTTCATAAGTTGTTATAGTATATTCCAATGCTTTGTTTTTTCGTGAAGGCGGAATCATAAAATTAATGGCAAATTTGCTGCCAAACACTTGTCTCTCGCACGTTCATTCGCCAGCGGTGCTCGCCATCGATCACGGGACATTAACATTGGCCCTCACCGACGTCTGGAGATGTTTGATTGCGGAATCGATACTATTCATAGAAACGATCACGATGAAACATTAATTTCGATAAGATAAAACACAATAGCAAATGGGCCAACATCAATTAGAAGCTCCCAAAAGCTTTCGGAATACTTATTTTCACACAAAAAATGAAAGAGCGCCGAGGCTAGAGGGGAAATCGACGTTGAAATCACGTTCCTTTTGGTGGGGTAAACAAATATACATTTGTATTACATTAATTTCCAAAAACCGAATTTGTTTTATTATGTTTTAAATTATTTTCAATGTCACTTTTATCTGAAAGCACAATTCACTTTTCGAAAAGTATTTCACGTTTCATTTTTCGAATGATGTTGAGCTCTCTCCGTTTTAAAAGTTTTATTTTTAATCTTTAAGTTATCTGGAAAAAAAGAGGTATACCATTTTAGTTTGAATTCACTAATGGGATAAAAATATCTCTGTCGGATGGTAACAGAAACATTTAAATCTCATAGTCCTTCAAAGCACAAAGCAACTTCGAATTTCATAAGTTCATGGAAATACACTACTGCGTGAAACAAACATGGCTAAAGTGAGCGACTAAGGCTTGACAATTTTAAAACTGACAATACAGATATTCGAAATGAAAGCAAAATGGAACTATGTAGATAATTATGAACTCTGCAAGCGTTATAAAGGACACTCCTTACGAATATGCTGAAAAATCGGCATTCATTACACGTACGGTAATAGATAATGTAATAGACTAATATGTAATGGACTAATATCATCCCAATTCGATTTAACTCGGGGAATGCTTGACCGATCATTGGAATTTAAACGTATATCATGTGTTTGGAAAAGGCAATCCCAGTGCGTCTACCGATTATCGGGATATTAGTCCTTTACCCATCGCTTATAAGTTTCCATCGAATATCGAAAAAAATCGGTAGTAGTCAGTACAATATTATACCACAACAGTTAAAATCATTAGAATCACTTTCATTATTTAAATCGTCAATGAAAGGGTATTTACTGCAAAATGTTGAAAAGCTTCTGGTTTGAATTTTGAGTTATATTTTTTATAAATGTGTTTGTATTTTGTATTAAAACTATTGTTATTACACAAAAAATTTTGATGTAATTATTTTTCCAACTAACCTCTATAATGTCATGCGCGCTGAGGCCTAATTTGTATGAAGTTTGTTTGATATAATAAATTAAAAAAAAATAAAAATATGAATTATTAAAACCTACTATAGCTGACCTGATTGCATCATACCAGTGCGGCTTTAGACCTGGTACATCAACAGCTGACCATATATTTACACTATGGAGAATATATTTACACTTCTGGAGAAGGGTCAAAGAAAACAAATCGACATCGACACCTTTTCACAGAGTGTTTTTGCTTTCACAGTGACCACTCTAGTCATAATTTTCAGGACAGTGTACAGAAGAACGTAGTTAGATCAAGTAGACATTTCCAAATTGAAAATGTTTTTTAAGTATTTGGATGGAGTAGCGATCATTTCAGTAATCACCCACAAGGATGATGCGTTTCAAACTGCGTGGCAACTCCATTTTCAGATATCTTTCTAATGGAATCGATGATGTTGGTACATCATCTGTAGTATATTTATCTACTCACAAGCGGATTGTGCCTATGTGAAGTAGATATCACCCGATAATGTCCAGCTTTTGATTCATTGATTCTATTACACCGGCCAAGAATGAAAATGAAGGATTGGTTTTCCCCACAAATTCCCTTTTTTCCTCATGGCTATTTGGCATAACTGACAAAGCTTTTTCCGAGGTAATTTATGGCGTTGTGAACCTTTTCGTC
>JAHXMU010023275.1:0-11918 GCA_019455685.1 Philornis downsi | reverse complement strand
AAATACCGAGAACAACTTTTCAACGAGTTTTCCAAAATTTGCGACTTCGGTTCCAAGAGTGTCAAGCAGCCGAGGGAAGCCATTTGGACAACATTATTTTTAAGTCTTAAAAATTCCCATGCTTCTACTTTTTAAAAATACAAATATATTTTTTTATGTTTCGTAGTTTTTTTTTTAATTGAATATTTAAACCGCCAACACCCTTATGGCCCACCCTGTATATATTAAATATTATAATTATGCATATTATACGAGCATATGTGTTATATATAATTGATTCTGCCGAATTCCTTGATTCATTCCCAAGAATCCATACTTCCTAATTTCCAATGAAACACATATTATTTATTTCTCGTTATATTTCAAATTTTCAACCATCACTACTTCAATGCTTTAATATAATTTGAAAACAAAACAACCCCTGAACCATTCTCAGTTTTATAGCCTCCATTGAATGCAACCCTAATGTACCTGGCGTACTGATATCATTTCACCCGCTTGGGGCTGTTTGCGACAGCGGAAATTGTGTTGATTCCCCAAAAGTAAATTTCATTTTAATTGCTTTCAATTTTCTTTTGTTGCCGCTATTCTAGACGTATTTTACGTAAACGTTTTTCTCGTTCCCTTCTTTTGCCTTGTGCTCTTGTTAACTTTTTGTATAAATACGTTTGTTTTCTTCTTCAAACAATTATTTCTCTCGCTCGCTCTATGGACGCCCAAGTTTCCCTTTTGTTGCAAGAGTTCCTTTTGTAGCTTCTTCCTTTTCGCCGCTTTGTCTGTTGCGATTTCGCACAATTGGACTGATATCATTTGGTTTTGGTAATGGCAGCACGTGCGTTGTGTTCTCGTTCGCTTTGTTTGTAACTTTAATTAGATGACGTTTTACGTGTCATTTACCAAGCGAACAGAAGCTGCGCCATTACTGTGGGGGTGGAGGAGTACTGAGCCTTTTTCAATCGATGTTAGCATATTTTGCATAAGAAACAACGAGCAAAGTCGTTTAAAGTTGAATCGTGACTTTGGCTGCAGGAATTTAACATGATAGAGAAATGAATATTTGATGAAGGTGAATATTGCTTAAATGCTTTCAAATGTACGTGACGTGAAGAATGGAATGAGAATCGAGGCTGTTATTAACAAAGTCTATGAAATTGAAAACTGTTTGAGATATTAAGGACATAATTTGGAACTTGTTGGTAGCCGCAAATAAATAATTGCTAAAGTCCTCATCAATAAATTGATTGGTTTCTTTGAGCTGTTTAGAACAAAACTTGAGAAAATCCTGGAATTTTCACAAGTACCACGAGAACCAATAATGTAGTTCTTGGAAACTTTGGATAGGCAGTGCTCAATGAGTCAATATCAATATTTTTGGGATATCAATATTTTTGCAATGCGACATTATGTAAAGAAAAGGGAATGTATAGAAATTTATTTTTCAATGAAGTAAATAAACATTTGGATTTGGCATCTTAATAATTGAGGAGAACAAGCTGTAAAATCTAGCAATATTAACCAAAAATTGTTACCGAAAATGTACTCTAAATTTGTAAAAGTAATAAATTAACACACGTAAAATGCCAACCAAAAGTACATCAAATATGTCCACATTTTCATACCGGCAATCTGCAATTAAGCTTTGTCCAAATATTGTCTTACTTATATTTGGAAAAAGCTTAATTCAAACAGTTTTAGGACCCGACATATTCGCCCAAATTCAATCGATACGCTAAATTTCCATAAGGACCCTTTCAAGGAACTTCCCAAAAAAAAATCGAAATTTTTCGAATTTATATAATGCTGATTTTTTCTACACCATCGCTAGGCTGATACTCCAGAGCGATTTAGAATTTTCCTATAAAGCTAGAAAACAATGTAATGAGCATTACATTTAATACTAAATATTTTGCAAAACACACAATTATTCTTAGTGAATAATAATTAGTAAAAAGGCTCAAAATTGAAAGAGTGTAAAAAGTTTGGCCGGGTCAGACTGTCTGGGACAATGCACCAGTTTTTCATAAGTCAAGTAGGCGTGGCTAAAATGCACCGCTCTCATACATAATACACTACCTGATATATAGATAGTCCCAGTAGTGTGAAAAAACTTATTTTAGTGAAAAGTGGCAACCTTATATAACATATGTTTTAAGTTTCAAGGCGCCACGTTGTTTCGTATTTTTATTTAAGCCATGAAAAGCAAACGAACTCAGTGAATTTGTAAATGTGGAAAAAATTGATCACCATCATCCAATTCAATATTTCCATTTAGAGGTCTTAGTCCAACATATATTAATATCGAGTTCGATTCTACTGTAGGGGAGTCTGTTCCTTCGTTTACGTCTGTAAAACATTGGGTAGCAGAGTTTAAACGAGGCCGAACGAGCACCATATGTTACTCGCTTATGCAGATGACATAGACATCATTGGCAGAAAACTGAGAGATGTTACAGCAGTCTTCTCAATCATCGACAAGGAAGCAGCAAAAATAGGTCTGGCATTAAACTGGAACAAAACAAAGTTATTGGTTTCAACGAACAAAGAGTCTACTCGTTTCGGACGCTGTGTGAACGTTGACAACTATAATTTTGAAGTGGTGGAAGAATTCATCTACCTCGGTTCTGCTGAAAACAAAACGAATGATGTCAGCATGCAGATAAAGCGGAGAGTATTGCTTTCTAACAGATGTAATTATAGGCTAAGCAAGCGATTCAATGATAAAGCCTTCTCTCGACAAACAAAAATCCGACTATACCAGACGTTGATTCTATCTGTCTTGTTACATGGCACAGAATCCCGGGTTATGACGCAAGCGGATGAATCAGTACTGGCAGTTTTCGAATGAACAATGAGCTATATGCCGACATCAACATGGTCAAACTTATTAACATACAGTGATTGCATTGATTAGGTCATGTTGTCCGGATTTACCCAAATGCTCCAGCATGGAAAATTTTCGACAACGAACTTGATGGATGGCGCAAAAGAGGGCGACTAAAACTCCGTTGGAAGGAACAGGCTTTTGAAATACTATCGAAACCTGGTCTGATAAATTGGAGGAGAACCGCAGAAGATCGAAGCGCTTGGAATTATTTTTTATGGGCGGCGTATAATAGATAAGATATGTCTATTTCAGTCTCCACCTAAGAAGAAGGCGAGCTCTTTAACCGAGTCAGGCATGGGCACCTAAACTGATCGACCACTATAGTGTCCGGTCGATCGGTTTAGGTGTCCATGCCTGACACGGTTAAGGAAATCCTCAAAATAGTATTAGATAATCGTCAGCTGAAGGTACGTGAGCTAGCTGAAATGATAGGTAATTCAAAAAGTGCTATACATCGTATATTGATCAAAGATTTGAGGATGAGAAAGCTGTGCGCAAGATGGGTGCCGCGCTTGCTTTCAATAGAGCAAACACAGCGTCGTGACGATTTTTCAGTAGAGTATATGGCGATGTTTCACAGATCACAATAAAGCCGAATTTTTGGATCGGTTTATAACCATGGATGAGACATGGGTTCACCACTTCACACCTGAGGCAAAGGAAGAGTCAAAATCAAAGCACTGAAGTGGAATAGAAGAATCGAGTTCAAAAAAGGCGAAGACGGTTCCATCTGTAGGCAAGGTCATGGTGTCTGTTTTTTGGGAACGCGCATTGAATTATTTTTATTAATTATCTTCAGAAAAGAAAAACGGCGAATATTATGCTAATTTATTATAGCGTTTAAGTGATGAACTTACGGAAAGAAGGCCGCATTTGACGAAAAAGAAAACGTTGTTTCATCAAGGCAATGTTCCAGTTCACGCAACCACTATTTTGATGGCCAAAATTAATGAACTCAAGTTCGAATTCCTCCATCACCCACCTTATTCGCCAGATTTAGTTGTCTTGGACTATTTTTTACTTACAAACTTGAAAAAATGACTCGGTTATAAAGGAAGAGTTCCATAAGGAAGAATTGGAATCTGCGGTTGATGACTATTTTGAGGAGTTTGACAGTTCTTAGTATAAAAAGGATATAGAAGCTATTGAATATTGCTGGCAAAAGTGTATCGAGTAAAAGGCGATTATGTGGAAAAATAAAGAAAATGTTACCCTACTTTTTTGTGTCTTCTTTGTTAGGTCGGCTAGTTTTGGGACCACCCTCGTATTGCCAAATATAGTGTAAAATCTCACTTTCTGATCCCAGAAAATCGTAAAATCAATAAGAAGTCATTAAATCTAAAACTGCGCTTATAAATTTAATCGTAAAATCTATAAGAAGTCATTAAACCTAAAGCTCCACTTGAAAATTTAATCGTGAAACGAATAAAAAGTCATTAGATTTAGATCTGCGCTTGTAAATTTAATCGTGAAATCTATAAGAAGTCTTTAAATCTAAATCTGCACTTGGAAATTTATTCGTGAAATTAATAAAAAGTCATTAAATTTAAATCTGCGCTTGTAAATTTAATCGTTAAATCTGTAAGAAGTCTTTAAATCTAAAGCTCCACTTGAAAATTTAATCGTGAAATTAAAAAAAAGTCATTAAATTTAAATCTGCGCTTGTAAATTTAATCGTAAAATCTATAAGAAGTCATTAAATCTAAATCTGCACTTGGAAATTTAATCGTGAAATTAATAAGAAATCATTTAATCTAAATCTGCTGTACAAACTGTGATGACCAAATGTATAACTTTGTTTATTTTCGAGACATATTACATATCCTTGTGTGTTGGATAATTGTTGGTATGGCCGAAATCCTTTATAAATACATGGCAATTTGGCAGACCAGTTGTAAAACTTTGTACATTTCTCTTTCCCTGACATTATGTCCATAGGCCTTAAGTAATTATTGGTTCGATCAATGGCCTGAATTCATTGTTTTAATATATAATTAGATATAGATTTGTTTAAAATATACCATATAATTCTGAATATTCACCTTGCGGCTAAACTGTTTTGAAAGTGTAAATATGTAAATATTTTGAAAGAACACTTGTTTTGATCCTACCCCACAACACCTTTAAATGACCCTATAGATTACAAACACCCGCACCTACACAACTACACCATATCCTTTTCACAATAATCCGTTGCACTCCAATAGTTGGTCAAGAAATCAATTTTCCATTCAATACATTTCACTGGATTTCAATGCTACAATGCAATCACAGCCACATTCTACTCCTATTTGGGTTCGTTTTTGTTTCGATTTTTTTGTTTTTTTTTTTTTTTTTTGTATTTCATTTATTTATTTTGTTCTGTTTCAATTAATTTGTTTTCAACTTTTATTCGGTGGAAAAGTTCTTTGCCCTACAAATCATTTGTTGCCTATAATACTACTACCAACAAGGCTCTTGATAGCCCTATGTATGCACATGCATATGCTAGATACTTATGTACACATGTACATAACACAGCCCTACACACAAACACATGCCCATACACACAATCAGACATTCATACGCACCCGTAGCGGATGGAAATTCCGATACAAAATAAAACACCCGCATACTTGTACAAATTCAGTAGAAGGGATGAAAATCAGCAACAATGCCGACGATGACGATGAGTGATGTCAACTCAAATTATATGAAATCGTTAAAATTAATAATTTTCATAGAAGTTCCTAAATTATTTGCATAAATCGAATAAAGTAAAATAGTTAATGATAACAGGGGACCTTAAGGAAAATTTAGTTTTGTTTCGATTTTGAGATTATAAATTTAATTAAATTAATTATAGATATTTGAGACAACAATTTGTGTCATACTTTGGTTTGTTTCATGCCTGAAATAAAATTTAGAAGCAAACATTTTTCCAATTTCTCTATCAAATATAATAATGAAACTGATATTTTGAATCGTGAAACTGAAAGGAATATGTATTCTTATGCAATTTCACTTATTGTTTCGAAATCAGAATTGATATCCGATATAGTTTCAGTTGTTTGGAGAAAAAAGAATGTTTCAAGTTGCGGAGAAAGGTAAAAACGGTTGAAGCAATTTATTTTCTGAATTAACGAATCTAAATTAATTGTCACAGCTTTTCAAAACCCCTGCCTGCTTTTTTATTAATTGATAAATCTGAAATAAAATAAAAAAAATAAAAATAAAATGTAAAACAACAAACGTTTCATAAACTGAATCAGAACCAAAATTGTTTACAGTTTCGTTTTGGGTTTGGATAAATCGAAATTATTTGTAGTTTCAGGGACAGCTGCCAGAAACTGAAACAAATCGTAATTATTTTCCCAATTCTTAACTATTTTCTCATTATATCCGATATAGTTTCAGTTATTTGAAGAAAAAAAAAACGTGGTGGCAAGCTGTGAAGAAAGGTAAAAACGGTTGAAATTAAACGGTGTCCCAACAAGAACGCAATATTTAAATGACTGATACAGCAATTGAATTGTTTCTCTGGCTGGATGACATGTGGCGCCGTATTGTTGAAACCACATGCCCTCCACATTCATTTCTTCAATTCTAGGCACGAAAAAACCGGTTATCATTTCACGACACCAAACACCATTGACTGTTTGCGCTTAACATGCCTCATTTTCATAAAAAAAAGGTCCAATGATTCCTCCAGCCCAAAATCCACACCACACAGTGACACGTTGAGGATGCATTTGCTTCTCGTGAATCACTCGAGGATTAGCGAACTCCCTTCGCTGCCCATGGCCAGCTGGCTTCAGTTTCTGAGTCAATTGAACTTTGTATGCATGAAGATACAAATCTTTCGTCAAAATTCGCTGCAAAGTGGACTTGGAGATACCAATTTGCTGAGCTCCGTGTCGAATTGAGGTGGATGGAGTTTGAGCGACATCATCAAGTACAGCTGCGACATTTTTAGGTCGATCGACCTGGTCGAAGGCGCGTTGTTGTCTTTACTTCACTAACAGACCCAATTTTGGCAAATTCATCCATTAATCTCTTTACAGTTGACTCTTTTGGAGCATTATTGCGACCCCAAATTGATTGCAATTTGCGAATTGTAGCCGCAAAACTTTCACCATTTTGGTAAAAGAATTTCACAATGAGAATGCGTTGTTCATTCGTGTAGCGCTACATTTTTACTAACCTCGTACTTCTACTAGCAAACAATAACAATTGTTCAAATGTCAAACGATGACACTTCGAATGGCGCCAAATTTAAATCTTGTGTTCTTGTTTGGACACTTATACTTATCAGTGAATTTACAATATCAGTGACTCAATAATTTTCACGGAAAGATTTGAAATGAAATTAAATACAGTAAAAATCAACAAATGTTTTATAAACTGAATAAGAATCGAAATTATTTGCAGTTTCGTTTTGGGTTTGGATAAAGCAGAAACATTTGTAGTTTTGGGGACAGCTGCCAGAAACTGTTTTCGAAACTATTTTTTGATATATCCTTTTGTAAGGTTCAATAGTTAATTGCCACCTATTGTTATGGCCCCAAAACCAGCCGATCTGACATATAGATGGTGCCAATAGTTCGAAAAAAATTAATTTGTGGGGAAAAAGTATCTCATAAAACCATAAGTTTTAAGTTTCAAGACGCCACATTGTTTAGTATCTTTATTTGAGCCATCAAAAATAAACGATCTTAGTGAATTTGTAAACACAGAAAAAATTAGTCAACGTTATGTAATTCAATATTTCCATTCGAAAGGTTTTAGTATAACTAATATTAAAGTGGAGCTAGTTTCTACTCTAGGGGAGTCTGCTCTTTCGTCTACAACTGTAAAATGTTGGGTAGCAGAGTTTAAACGAGACTGTACAAGCTGACAAAACGAACACCGTGGAATACCTCGACCAGTTGAGGTGTCCACGCCAGACATGGTTAAGAAAATTCACAAAATGCTATTGGATGATCGTCAGCTGAAGGTGTGTGAGCTAACTGAAATGACGGGCATTTCAAAAAGTGCTATACATCTTATATTGACCCAAAAATTTGAAAATATCAAAGCTGTGCACAAGATGGATGCCGCGCTTGCTTTCAGTAGAACAAACAACAGTGTCATAAAACTGTTTCAGAAGAATGTTTGTCAATAATTAATCACAATAAAGCCGAATTTTTGCATCAATTTATAACCATGAATGAAACATGGATCCACCACTTTATACATGAAACAAAGGAACATTCAAAGCAGTAGACTGTAATGGGAGAATCGTGTCCAAAGAAAGCGAGGACGGTTTCAATTGCATCTGTTTTTTGCGATGCGCATGGGATTGTTTTTACTGAATATCTTCAGAAAAGGAAAACCCATCAACAGCGAATATTATGTTAATTTATTGCAGCGTTTAAGTGATGAAATTATGGAAAAAGGGCCGCATTTGGCGAAAAAGAGAGTAATGTTTCATCAAAACAATGCTTCAATTCACACATCCACTATTGCGGTGACCAAAATTAATTAATTAAAGTTTGAATTGTTTCATTGGGCACCTTATTTGCCAGATTTAGCTTCCTCGGATTATTTTCTATTTACAAACTTGAAAAAATGTCTCAGTGGTAAAAGATTTGCCGAACAATGAAGAGATGCAGTCTGCGGTTGATGGCTATTTTAAGGAGTTTGACAGTTCTTACTCTCAACAGGGTATAGAAGCTATTGAATATCGCTGGAAAAAGTGTATCGAGCTAAAATGAAATCATATTGAAAAATTAAGAACATTTTTCCCCAACTCTTTTGTGTCTTCTTGGTTAGGGCGCGGCTGCTATAATATATCGGCTTAAAACTTAAGCATATTCGATATAGGTAACTCAGATAAGTTTCTTCTTCGATATTGGTTGAATTGCCAATTTTATTGCTTAATTCCCTCTCTAATTTCCTTTTATTATCGATTTACCGTATGATTTATGAAGCAAACAGTACTCAAAAAACATAAATCTTACAGCAAATTATCTCCATATATAGTATTTTTATATCATTCAACAAGGAAATCTGCAAATATTCAATGTTGGATTTAGATCTCAACCTATAAAATTATTGAATTTTGTTCCAGTTTTATTTGGAAAAATAGGCGCATCCATATAGCTCGAGCAAACATTTAAGTGGAAATTATAAACAAAATAAAAAAAAAAAATAAAACAACAAATATTAAA
This sequence comes from Philornis downsi, assembly GCA_019455685.1. Lineage (NCBI taxonomy): Eukaryota > Metazoa > Arthropoda > Insecta > Diptera > Muscidae > Philornis > Philornis downsi. The sequence continues at coordinate 2,843 of JAHXMU010023275.1, read as the reverse complement.
GCTTCTTTGCGTTTTTCTTTTATATCACTGAAAGCACTTTCGTAGTAAACACTGATAAAGGTATGACCATAAAGTTTAAAACAACTAAAGTGCAGTAAAATCCCTGGATTCTGCCTTTCTAAACTCAACATCAACCCTGAAATGCCGCAGATCTCTTAACGAGATCAGCATTTCAACAACCACCTGATGTGGGTGCCGCACCACAGGGACATGCCAGGGAACTTCAGAGTGGACGAGCTGGCAAGACTAGAGACAACCTTACAGACTCCAGCCGAGTTGGAGTCCAGCCACTTGCAAGCTCTTATTGCGAGATAGAGCATATTAAACAGAAAATGATAGGTGGTCGTCTGTCCGAGGCTATAATCAATCCAGAAAGATGTGGCCTCGTATAGATCTGAAGCGTACACACAAACTGCTGTCGCTACCAATACCCGACATCTCATTACTTCTATCCGTCATGACGGGATACTGTCTGATTGGAAGACATGCCGCATTTGCCGAGAAAGAAAGTGTTATTTCATCAAGATAATGCTCAAATTTACACATCCACCATTGCGAAGACCAAAATTAATGAATTTAAATTCGAACTGAGACTAAAGGTTGCGACTATTGACTTCTGCAGGAGCTGTAGGGATGAAGAGAAGAAGGAGTTCATAGAACACCTTCTCTGCAACTATGTACCCCGTCCTGGCGAACAGACGGCGGAGCAACACTGGGCTCTTATTTCTTTAGGAAGATTCTAGGAGATCTGGATAATACAGTTATTGTTCGACTTAAGCGATTTTTGAGACACTCAGGATGGTTCAATGGGGAGAGACTAGGAACATCTATATCTCTAGTTTCCGTGGTATCACAATTGACTATATAGTCTAAGTGAGTCTGTCTATTCAGACTGCCACACAGACCTGACCTAACCTAACCTAATACTTTAGCATAGACGTAATATGATCCAAATTTGATTTAACCAACCTTAGACTGTATAGTCCAGTCTAAGTGAATCTGCCTATTCGTACTGCCACACTAACCTAACCTAACCTAACCTAAAGTGTCATAGAAATTGTCTTTTTTTGCTCAATAATTGTGAATATGAACTTCAATGGTTGCGGCTTTCAAATGATTTATATTTTGGCAACAAAATTCAGTAGTCATGCAATCTGTCATTTTGATGATCTGAGGCCGTTGTAAATTTATAAAATTTATGCCATCAACGTACATGTTAATTGAAAGAGTGTTATCCGCCAAAAGTACTCTTTTGATCCGTAGTCAATGCTTTGTATTTAGTTAAAATTTTCTACTCTTCAGTAACCGATAAAACACATAATATTTTCACAATTTACTTTAAAAATAGGCTCCTGCTACTCACTTTTGGTAAATAAACTCTGTCTCTCTCTATTCAAATTACTATGAATATGTCCTAAGTATTTCAAAATTACTTTTACGTTCAAAATCAAATCAGTCTTATGGGGATCAGAGTGAGATAAAGAGTTAGTGCTCCAATTTATGTATTCATCTAGGGATTACTTCTGGGAGCAAAAGCATTAAATTTTTGCATAAATTTATTTAATTCACAAGAATCAGCGGATACTACAGTTTAAAGAAGTGGGTCCGCATTTTTGAAAAGTAAGAGCATTCCGTGTTTAGTTTAGAACAATACAGGACGAAAGTCAACATTTTGCATATCTGCAACATCCAAATCGAAAATACATGGCTGGGTCATGTTGTGCGAATGGACCCAAATGTTCCGACATGGAAAGTTTTCGGCAACGAACTCAATGGACGGCGCAGAAGAGGGCGATCAAAATTCCGTTGAAATACTATCGAAACTTGGTGTGACGAATTGGAAGAGAAGCGCAGAAGATCGAAATGCTTGGAATTATTTTCTACAGGCGGCGTATAATAGATAAGTATGTCTATTCGACTCCAATTCCAATACACTGATATAGTTTGGAATATATGTGAAATGAGAATATTCATCACACAAACATACCCTGGCACAGAGAAGCCGTCGAGAGATATCAGAAGATTTATCTTTTCCGTTTTAATAGTCGTACGACCATGGAGTTCCTTCGTGGAGAGATATGGTTAATAGACTAGAGGAGCATGGCATTAATTTGCTGTGTTGATATTTCTCTTCGGGCATTGAAAATCTATGCCGTAGATAATGTATTACCAGTTCCATGCGAGGTATGATAAAGCAAAACTGGAGTAGCTTGTCTGCGAAACCCAGACCAGAGCGTAGCACTCTTCTGGTAGCACGGGTGACCAGGGGCCCAAAGAACATTGTTCTTGCCTGGTCGATGGCATTGGACCCCTTGTGGAAGCTTGTAATATAGCTGGCTGTGGTTGCCCGAACATGTGTTTTCAGTACTTTTGCGTTGCTTCAGGTTGCGTTGCTGAAGGAAGGCAGAAGCTTGGAAAACACTGTTCATGTCTATCGGGGTCTTCCTAGATTACCTCACTCCTAACCGGGATGTAGCTCACTTCATACCAAGTGACTGCAAAGGTACTTTGGTCGAGGGAGAAAGCGGGCCCTGAGGAAGTTTTTGCAAGGGGGCCTACTTCTAATCTCAAAGGTAGTTCGACTAATCCTTTTGGGATTAGTTTCGGTACCCCAAAGGAGCGCTGGCTGCCGCAAGAAGAAAATAATTATAATCAATTACCATGAGTAAGGCCTCACGGCGAGACTCATGTAAATAAACACAGTTGATCACACAAACATGGAATATGTAAAGACTTGTTGAAAAAAACATTTTTTTTTTCTTGTAAATTGTTCTATACAAGCCTGGCCAGAATCAGATCTTTTTTGTGCCGAAATAGTTAAAAATAACCTGTTTACTGATGCC
>JAHXMU010023274.1:0-10869 GCA_019455685.1 Philornis downsi | reverse complement strand
AAAAATTGACTGTTTGGTACACATTATGGTCTGGAGGGTTCATTGGACCGTATTTTTTCGAAAATTACCTCAAAGAATCCAGTACTGCTACCAATCCAGAGACGATCATTTAATGATTGTATTTCGTCCATGTTCTCTAGGTCCAAGCATTATAATTAGACAAAAGTTTCATCGAAACTTAACTTAACTTGAGCTTAACTTTACTTGAAAACGAAATATAGATTTACAATTCAATAAGTGGGTTTCTCATAATCACTTTTTAAAGTTGTTCTATTAATAAGATTACGGCAGTGTAAATCTCACCAATAACTCCCACAAAAGTAAGAACCGCACATACATACACGTAGGTTGGATCTCGACCTTCTCTGAGATCCTCCCACTGGCTCAATTTAGACACTCACAGTTTACATATAAATAATTCATTTATTAGTTTCTTTAAATAAAATGCATTGGACTCATAATTAATAATTAGGGAAAAGAACAAATATTTCCAAAAACACATCTTGTTGTCTTCACGGATGGCGAGAGAGTGCGTTGCCAAATAAAATGCAAGCAGTGCAAAACCTGCTAATTAATAATGGGACAATTTCGTCCATTTAATGACATCTGATCTGTTACATTCTCTGGGTTGCCATCCTGCATATATTCCAGTAAAAATTAGTTTCTCAAATAACCAGAGATGTGACAGAAATTTTGCCTAATGGACATTAAAACTCACTCAATGAGCCTTGGGGCTGAGGAAGAAACAACTTTTTATTAAAAAAAAATCAACTAATATTACTTGACACCCATACAGTTCGTCTAATTTAGCATCTAGTGGCTTCTAGATACTTTCTAAACTCAAAATACCATTCCGAAGACATCATTTCGTGCCTTGAACAGATTCAATGTTTGTAACGCTACGAGTATTCGAAAAAAAGTTGATGTTTGGACGAATAAATAAAGTTTTTTTTAGGATGCTCCGTCAAAGAAACATCACCTGCTTTTTATATATGATCAAAAAAAGGCCAACAAAAACCTATACAGGGTGGCGCACAAATCATGCTACTATCAACTGTCAATAGAGATCGTTATTATAAGATGTTGAGGGAGTTTTTCTACCCAGAACTGCGCCCAAGACGTGTCCGTTTCAACAACGTTTGGTTCCAGCAAGATAGAGCAACTGCATACAAGGCCAGACCGGTTATGGCGGAGCTCCAACAAAAATTTCCAAACAAATTAAAATGCAGAAACTCCACTTTCCGCTGGACCCAAGGTCAAGCAAGAGGTCTACAAAATTCAACCAAGGAATTTGACTGAATTGAAACAGCCCACTAAAACAATAATTGAGTCGATCCCAAAACGAATAATTTTCTAATCAGGTGTCCAATATAGGTGTCCGATTTTGCCTGTACGAAGGAGGTAAAAAAAATCTAAATTAAAGTACAAATTATAACTCACTAAAGTTCTCGGCTTGAAATGATAGTAGCACCACTAATTTATGCTTATACAAAGGAGAGGTCTAATTTTTCCCATATCGATCAATTTGTTTGTGTGCCAAGAGGCGTGGCAATCCATTGCATCCTACGAATTAGAGATTACAGCCGAAAAATTAAGTTGCGATTAATCGTTCTAGCTGTATGGGAGACATCAGAGGGGGTATGGTTATTTGTCAATTTTTCTCAAGGATTATAAGAACATTATAAGTCAATATATTGAACAGAAACTTAAGCTTTTGCAGTCTACCCTGTGTGAATTAGGGAGGAAAGGTTGAATTGCCCGAATTTGGGCAATTTATACAGAAGGTGCCCGAAGGGATAGCTTGATATATCCTAATTACAATCCATGGCTACGATCTATGATTGGGCTGTGCCAAGTTTCAATCAGTTTCGCGACCGTTAAAGCGTTTAACAGTCAGTTAACCAGATAGACATCGCTCAATCGACTTAAAAGGTCATCATAGGACACTATTTGTCAAAAAAAGGTGCATACTACTTTAGACGCTTCTATCTGCATGATATATTTTTGTTATATCAAATCATACCTTCATTCCTCCATTTATTTCCAAGAGCTTTTCTCTACCAAACAGATAATAAAAAATAAATATCTGCACGATATATTTTTGTTATATCAAATCATACCTTCATTCCTCCATTTATTTCCAAGAGCTTTTCTGTACCAAACAGATAATAAAAATTTGATTAAAATCAGTACAACTGCTGGAAAGGCAGGAAGCTAAGAATATTTGAGTTAAATCAGTCATTTGAGTGAGAAATACCAAATAGAGCCTACTTACTTGGCAACTCTTTTTCAAAACTTATAGAGCATCATAAGTTAACATATGGATCAAAAACTTGGACTACTACAACCTAACGATTGTAAGGGAGGTACCAGCAGGAGTGTGGCAATGCTTTCAATTTTTGTTGTGAGACCTTACATTGTCAAACGATCAGCGTATACCAAAGTTGTCTAAATTGGGCTAAATGAGGATATCTAAAGGAGCGTGGTTAGTCTGTCGATTTTTACGAATGTGGAGTTGCAGAAGAAAAAGTGAATATCGGAATTCGGTGGCATCAAAAGAGGATGGGATGGGATATAGCCTATTTACAATCTCCGGCTATGATCTGGTAAAGTATTAGGTTGGGCCAAGTCTCAAGAAGATTCACAAAGATTGAAAGACATCGACAGATAGATGACCGTTACTCAATCGATTGAAAACTTGAAACATATTTGATCAAATAATTATTGGTATTTTAGACCTGCCTTCTGCGTGAAAGTTCAAAAATACCATGAATAGAACAAAAGAAAACGATTTATCTGATATTTAGCTGCTGTGGCGTTAATATTTTTTGTCATTACGTATTAAAAGTAGAATCAACATTTTGAAATGTGTGTAAAAGACATGAACGTATATAAAAGAAGTTACATCGAATAGAACTATGTCAAATCCAAAGACAGCAATAGAAATTTTATCATGATGTTTATTTAAAACAATTTTTTATGCAATTAACTTTATCGAAGACTTGCAAATGTGTGGCACATTTTTTTTTTATTTATTTATGTTTATCATATTTTACATATACTAAAATAAGCAATAGTTCTTATGTTATTTAACTTATACAACGCCCCTTATTAGGGACTCTAGTACAATCTTATTTTATTATACTTAACAGGGTAGCGCAATAGAACGTGCATATTGCATCATCTTTTTTTGCGGTGTAGAAAAGGCGCGGACGGGGGTGGCGCCTACATCGTTGGGTTGGCGGGCTCATGGAGTTTTAGTCGCTATGAATTACTTCGACAGGAAGCGTCGCTCATTTTGCGTGCGCGCATTTTACGAGGACTCTCGTTCATATATTGCTACTAGGCGACAATATTGTGCTGAATATGGACTACGGCGAATTAGTGAAGCTCCGAGTGCTAATTTAATTAAAATATGGGTAAAGCGTTTTGAAGAGACCGGTTCAACATTTAAAGACAATGTTGAGAGAGTTATGCAGTCAGTACGAGGAAATCCACAAATGTCGACTCGCAAAAGATCGTCTGTCTTACAATTATCGCGACGAAGTTTGCAACGAATTTTAACATTGGATCTTAAACTGCATCCATATAAGCTACAATTAACACAAGAATTGAAAGAGTCTGACTTCATAGCAAGGCTCGCATTTGCTAATGAAATGCTTAATCGATTTTCCAATTTTGACAATATCCTTTTCTCTGACGAGGCTCATTTCCTTATGAATGGGTTCGTAAACCGTCAAAATCGTCGTTACTGCAACAGTGAAAATCCCAAAATCAAACACCAGAAACCATTGCATAGTCCTAAAGTGACAGTATGGGCAGCAATCTCTGGCAGAGAAATAATTGATTCTTTTTTCTTCGAAAATGCGCGGGGCCAAAACGTCACGGCTAATACGCAACGCTATGTTGAGATGTTGGACAGATTTTTGGCTCCAGAAATTAAAAGTTCAAGAATAGTGAATTCCAGAACTTGGTTCCAACAAGAAGGAGTTACCTGTCACACATCAAATGACTCCATGGCGGTGGTGAAGCAGATGTTCCCTGGCAGACTGATTTCGAAGAATTATGATAAACTAGCCGACCCGGCAAACGTTGTTTTGCCTTCAAATTTTATTTTTATTGGAAATGTTTCATGCCAATCGGACTCTACCGAAATACAAAATTCTTTTTGAATACCGTTAGCAGGAGCAGAAATAATTGCTTTTTAATTTGTGGTTTGTATAGGAGGTACCACTCCCCATTGTCCAATACCGCCCATATTTGCAGTAGCACTTAAGATATGTACACCAAACCTACGCACCAAATTTTCAAATACCGTAAGCAGGATCAGAAATAATTGATTTTTAATTTTTTGTTTGTATGGGAGGTACCACGCCCCTTTGTCCAATTGGACCGAATTGTAAATCTAAACCATCCCGGGCACCACCCAGACGCATATACAAAAATTTATGCAAAGCGGTCCAGCCGTTTAGGAGGAGTTCACTGACAACGCCCGTACAGTAGAATTATATATATAAAGATATAAAGATGTAATATAATGAAAAATTAAAGAGGAAAAAAAAACATCTGAGTGGGGGTAAAAGAGAGCCAAGTTGTAAAAGGGAAAATTCATGGAAAATGCGTATTTATATTAAGTGATCCACCAGTATTCACTGGTGTCTAATCTGGAGATAATGCCAATATTTTTGTTAAGTATGCCAGTGTTAAATCGTATGCCTGTTTCACAAACTGCGTTGATATCTATTGCCTTTGTTGTAGCCCTCCGATAATGATGGTAGAAAATTGAAACACCATCATCGTTTTGTATAGCCTTTCGACTATCTAGATGTAAGAAAGTTTCTGGTGGTACAAATCTTTTTTGAATTGTGTTCTCTATATAGGTCGTATTTGTATAATAGAGCGCACTAATTAGATTGTTTTCCTTATATTAAATACATCGCACAATATTGTTTCGAATGAGTTTTATAATAAAATTATCTATTCTGCTTATATATAATATTACATTTGATGTGTATTTTAAATATTTTAAGAATTTTCCTTTCTATTTTACGTATTTCTTCCATGTATGTTGGGGAAATGTTGAACTATATGGGGCACCCATAAGTTATTATGGGTCTAATTAGAGATTAGTACAGGATGATTTATTGGCCAAAAATGCCTTTTTGTTTTTTTCTAAAATACGATTAATATGAACATTGAAATACGAAAATTTATCTAAATAAATGTATTCGTTGTCTTGTCATGAAAGATTTCCATTCTTTTCTGATGTCGCTGTTGCATTTATTTATAGGTGAACGAAATAAAATGGACTCACACTTCTCAGTGTTAATTTTCATGTGCCAGTCCTTGGCACACTTCTCCACGGTATCGAATGATAACTGTAGGGAATTAATGACGTGCGGCATATTTACTGTCAATAACATTTAGACATTGATGTTTACATGCATTTTCCAAATATTTACATATAAAGACATGCAAAATTTGTTAAAAATTATCGTCTTCGCCTACCACAAAATCAAAACTCCTCACGTAATAGCTCACAGAGGCTGAAGTTACTAATAATTCCAGACATGTTTGACACGGCTCGACTGAAAGCGTTTTCAGTTAGACTGCATTCAATCCGATTTAAACATTTCCAGATTATATAAGCAGATAAATTAAATGACTGTTTTGTCTATCGTTCGTGGCATCGTGAATTTAACTAAACTGAGTTGAGCCAAATGGAATGGAGGAGGAGTAGTGAGTAAAGTGTTGTTTTGAAATATGAATGAATTAACCGTATTAATAAAGAAATATTATTTTGTGAAGAGGATTACTCGAAAAAGTTGTCTAATACGAGTTATTCTACTCGCCATCCCCTGTTGCAAAGTAGTGAAAGTAAGCTAAGAAGGAAAACCACTTTGGCGGCAGACGACCAACCAACATCGTAATAGACTAACACCATCATTAGTTGCAATGCAACAGACGAACGTACACCATTCCGCTCCATGATAACGATGACGTTGAAGATGATGATTGCTGGTTTTATAAGTGTTTGGTGGATTTAGCACATTGGGAGATTTTGGCATAACAAAAATTGAGACGGAAAAGTGTTATGGTTGTTCAGACGAGAGCATTATTTTGCTGTAAATAAAGCCGCCCCCTTCGATAATATAATATTATTTCCAACCATGAACAGAAATAAAATGGAAAAGTTCAAGCAATCTAAATGGCTCCAATATTTAATGCAATGATTTACATTACGCCAGAACGCATTCTATTGTTTCACTCTGCAAAATAACCTATTTTATTTTTTTTTATAGTTAAAAAACATAGACTTGAATCGCCTTTGCATTAAACATGAAAAAAAATCATGAACTAGACTTGAGTAGGACCCGTTCATGTACGAAAACTGATGGACGAGATCTCATCAAACACTCTTATTTAAAGTGCCTACAAACGACACTTTCCAGTAAAAGAAGTGCATCTGCTGAAGCTAAAATTCAACAAAATTTTATGCAGAAAGTGCTGAAAATTTATGTAATCGCAATGAATTTAACATAGGCTTGTCATAGGAAGGAAGCGGGTTTTTATGGTGTTCCTTCTTCACATTTTCATGAGAGTTATTATAGCAATGAAAAAGCAATTTTTTGGTGGAATTTTTAATTTTGGATTAAAGTTTTTAAACCGAAATTAGACCCTAAAATAGTGCTTCTATCAAATGTGATTATGTGGCAGTCGAACCCAAGCAAATTAATAGCATTTAAAGATAATTTAATTTAATAAGATCTGGCAAATTTGTTTAGATTTGGAAACGGTATGAAAATGCCTCTTTGGAAATGATAAATATGCATATATTGCGCTTTTGGAAGTGGTGAAAATGTTATGCTTTTCAAATCACTTCTAGTTTTTTTTTTGCTGGGTTTTTAACCCATTCGACATATCAAAATCCAACATGTTTTCATGGACACGTTAAATTAATTAGTTTTCGCATTAAGAACTAGTTCAATAGTTTGAACCTACTAGACTGACATTTCATAACTTAGAGCTCGTGGGCATGACAAGGATATGATGTTATCCCTCATAACATTTATGCGAATCAATCGTGAGGTATCGTAAATAATGCTCTAAATAAAAAAATACAAAATTTAGATCTATATGTTGATGTCAATAACTTCTACATAGATGTAGCTGTCAAGTTTTACTTGAGAACCTTTTCTATCTGAGTTGATGCAAAACCTTCTAAACTATCTCGAATAATCTACGAAATATATATTTTTTTGAGAATTTCATGCTGTGAGCCCAATATCCGTATGTCGCTATGTGCTGTACTCAAAGTACAGATCGCAATTATTACCCAATTTCAACAAAAGTTCTTGTGCTAAGCATCGAACATCGTTGGAAAAGCATAATAAAATTGCTACGTCCCTGCTTCACAACTGCCAAATATGAAGTCTAGTGTTCACCAATATGGCGACAAAACAAAGTAGTATACTTTCCCAACGGACACCCTGTATAATTTGAAACACCGTTGGACGGGATATGGTCATATTTCAAAATATCTGCCTAAGCCATTTTGTTTGGTTTGCTTATTTAGTTCGGTTATCGTAATTGTAAATCGCTTTGTCCAGTTATAATATGGATTACAGATGTATTCTCTCGATTGGGAAAATGGGGGTACAACAATTTCATAAAATGGTGGAAATTAATTGGTGAGACCCAGCAAATTGATCATCTATATCTTTTAAACTTAAGTGTCAATTTTGCAATCACCATTTCATTCATTTTATCGATGTTAATTTCAGTTGAAAATGTTTAGGCAAGGCGAATCTTCTACCAAATCTCGACGGCTTTTGAATCCACTGTATCGCTTACATGCACGTGTTTTTGACAAAGCCTTTTGTAATATTTTCAAACTTGCGACGAATTCTTTGTTCGATACTTTTATACTTTATAAAAATTGCAATACAGACTTGAGATGAGCGGGCAACATCGAGCATTGTAAGCAAACTAAATGACAGCTCGCGCTCACATTCCGCGTCAGTATAAAGAAAAACAGTTGCGCAGACTAATTTTTTTTTTATTTATTTGTTTTTTTTTTTTTTTTTAAGAGAAAATTTTGAAAATCCCTGAAGATAATAATTTAAAGTAAAAACATACTCAGCAATACTCGGAATTTCAATTCCGAATCGAATAATTTATACGATTGTACGTATTTACTTTATACGATTGTACGTATTTACAATATCAGATAAATATCCGCCTCTGAGCCCTTTTGAGCACATTTTTCATTACATTACATTAATTTTGTGTAAACTACATTTATACTTAATAATTATTAACTATGAATTATATGTATTACCTTGAATTATAAACATAAACTAATTGAGTTAATTACCTAAATTGTCTAAATCTAAATATTAAATTAAATTTTACTACTAAGTGCAACTAAATGAAATCGTATGTAAACCCATATTTAAACTAGCACTATTGTGAATGAACCTTATTCAATAATGCCCAAAACCAAAACGGAATGTTGAAATTATACTAAAACCGAGAACCGAGGTCTCTTGGTATGTATGACTTAAAAATAATTCCTTCTTCTTTCGTAACCCGCCCAAGGTGAGCACGAGCTGCCCAAATAAATTATATACATATATCCAGTTCGCAACTTACTCTAAATTGTATACTTATTTTTCCCCCAAACAACAATTCTCTTTCGTTATAATTTCTCAACATATTTCGAGCTTGGATTCTCTACTTTTCACCATAACCAAATCTCAAGCCCTACTTAATATATATTCGCACAAAAGAACATGTACAAATTTCAACACGAATATTTTGTTTGAGTTGCTCAAGCGTCTCTGGTTTGTTTGCACAAACCTTACTTTTCAGATATCCCCGCAAAAAGAAGTCCGGAGCAGTCAAATCAGGCGACCGTGGAGACCAATCAACATCACCATTTCTTGAAATAACTTGTTGTGGAAAGAGATCTCACAGTAATTCCACTGTAATCCTGGCTGTATGCGATGTGGCACCGTCTTGTTGATACCACATGTTAATCATGTTTTCAATCATATCACGATATCGCTCTACATTGACAGTTTCTGTTACGCCGTTTTCAGTTTCAAAGAAGAAAATGTCCAATGATTCCTCCTGACCAAATTGCACACCAGACTGTTACTTTTAATGGATTCAAAAGTGACTGATGAATAATTTGAGGGTTTTCCATTGCCCAGAACCGACTATTCTGTTTATTCACATATCCATTCAAATGAAAATGTGCCTCGTCATTCATTATGATTTTTTCATGAAAATCGGGGTTGTCATGGGCGAGCTGTAACATCATATTGGCATATGTACGGCGGCGTAAATGGTCTTGTGGAAGAAGCTCTTGTGTCAACTGAAACTTAAATGGAAACAAATGCAAATCCTTGTGCAAAACTGAGGCCAAAGTTGTTCTTTGAAGACCAAGCTCCTGAGCACGGCATCGAATTGAGGTCGATGGATTGTTTTGAACACTTTCTTGAGCAGCAGTAATGTTTTCAGCCGATCTTGCAGTAAGTTGTAGTCTATGCAGATCCTCTTTCTTCGAAATCATTCACTACACGATAAATAGTGCGTCTTGTTAGCACGTTGTTTCTCCCAAAAATTTCACGTACTTTTCTCATCGTCACAGTAATCGGTGATTGATTTTGATAAAATGCTTTAACGATTAAAACACGTTGGTTTATCGAATATTTTTCCATAATAAATTTGCTACGTCTCTACTTCACGACTGCCAAATATGAACTGTCAGGACCAAAATGGCAACAAAACAAAGTAGTATACCTTCCCGACGGCCACCCTGTATAATTTGAAAACATTGGCCAGTGTTTTATTGCCAACATCTACTCTAACCACAGCACATGTTCACAATTTTATATCCGTAGCAGTTTAATCACACTTTCCTTTATAAACTGTTTCATTAACTGCAGTGATCTGTATTTAATCTGTTCTATAGCACCACCAATCTTTTAATATTGACCCTTTTTTCGAAAAATTCCCCAAAGCACATATTTCGAACGAATTTAGTAGGTTTGCCTATTTAATTTGGTTAGATATCGTACCGACTCTATTCAAAACGAATCATATGCATATCGAAGTTTTCATGACCTTAATCCCTAAAGTGACTTCGAATAGTCTGTATGACCTTAATCCCTAAAGTGACTTCGAATAGTCTGTATGAATCTGCTAATATCTTGCAAATTATACAAAAAGTTTTTACTGTGTATTTGGTGAGATTGTCAGGCAGTCATTTATCTGGAGCTGGACAATACATGTTTACAGGGAAGCAATCGCCAGTAGCTGCCAGCTTTGGTCCATTTGAGAGGATAATGATTGACACATCGATAGTGATTAGCCAGAAGCTCCGGCAGCTTCGTTGAGATATTCTTAAGCACCTACGTTAGAGTCCTGGCTAAGCACTAAGTGCCTATTTCTTATCCCATTTCATGGCAAATGATTTTACTAGTGAAAAATAATCCTTGAAATAAATTCATAAAAATCGATTGTCAATATTTTTGCCAATAGCCAAAAGGTAAAAGAATAATGGAATAACCTCCAACAAAAGAGTATATATTTCACCTCAACCAGATTATTCTAATTATGCTAAATACAGTCTTTAATGTTACACAAAAATAATGGATTCCTTTTAATAGCACCCTATATTTCAGATAGTTGGCTAATGTAGAAATTATAACAAAAAAATCGCTTAAATATCGGCAAAAGGACGTAAAGTGTGGTTATTCATAATCCATGTGATTGAGATTATTATACCGCAGTGATTTTGGTTTTCTAATATCTGGTTTTCTAATATCAAATGCATATTCAGCTGACATATCGTCGACA
>JAHXMU010023271.1:0-28265 GCA_019455685.1 Philornis downsi | reverse complement strand
ATCAATAGGACTAAAATCAACTATACATGTGTGTGCGTGCGAGTGTGCGGTGTTTTCCTTTTGGAAGCATATTAAATGATGCAGCTGCAGTAGAGTTATGCAGTTTCCGTCGAATTCCGCAAAACTTGGCCAATGATGAGTTTATTTAGTCGCTTTTTTTTTTGCTATATCCGTTGGTGTTACAACGGATGTCCGTTAGAGAATGTTGACATTTTTTTTATAGATCGTTGACAGCAATTAGAGTATATGAAGGAGATGCGTTTTTTGGTTGGTTGAAAATATGAATTTTATGAATACAGAGCATCCTAATGGAAGTTCGCCATTAGTTCATTCAACAAATGCGTATCAAATCACCATTGGCTCGAAGTTAACAATGGCCAACATAAAGTTTTTTTCTTTTTGTCGTATATAATTCGAAAATGAAATGATTTTGCAATTAAAAGCATTAGAATTTATGTTGTGAAACTCTGTAAGATATCTGAAACTTGTTTTTGAAATTATGCTTCTGGTTTTCAGTTTTCAATCTATTTTTGACGCACAACAGACAATTATCTCGTTAGGTTTGATCGCATTATCGATAAAATTATTGTTTCGTTTGTGGTTTAAACGCGAACCTCAATTTAACTAATGGCAGTCGCTTCTAAACTATCGGCAAAGTAAGTTTTTGAATTAAAGCTGATGATTTCATTTATGGGCGTGATTTTCTCACTAAAAATTTGAATGTCACGTGGTTTGTAATCCCCTGAACATTATGGGAAAACGAAAAACACTCATTATAAAGGAGATTCTGGCTGATTGGGCTTTATATCCGATAAACGAAAAACTAACCAAGTATTTACACTACAGCAAATTTTGGACAAGACCCAAGAAAAAATACATCAACAAATTCCACTTTTTCGTCTACTATAAAGCTGCTCTCGACAAGCGTATAACACAAAAGCTGCATGAAGGCTTGACTAACAAATTCCATCCTTTCGTCCACTATAAAGATGCCTCCGACAGGCCGATACCACAAAAACTACATGAAAGCTTGACCGAATTTTGTATTCCTGTGAAGCTTATAAGTCTCTGCAGAGTGACACTCATTGGTAACGAAGATAGTTAAAATCATAGTGAGACATTTTACATCAGACGAGGATTCAAACAAGGCAAAAACCTATCGTGCTTTAACATATTGCTTGCTTTAACAAAAGCCTTATGTTACTTGCATACGCCGATGATAAAAACATTATTGACTCACAACTGCAGAATGTTACTACAACCTTCTCAAGGATTGAGATGCGACCAACACAAATAGAGCTGGTGGACAAGGACAAAATGAAGTTATTCGTTTTAACGAATCACAAGTCCATTATTTTTTGAAAATTTTGCGAACGTTTACAACAATTAGATGAATCAATCTATTCCAAACAATAATTAGATATAAACGAGAGTTAATTTTATTTTCCAAAACATCAGGATAATCTCTATTAGCACGAAATTGTATATATAACATATTATATAAGCTATTAATTGAATGACTGTACAGATCATTAACATAGAGCATGAGGAGTAAGTGGACTCCACACCAATCCTTGAGCCACCTCGGACATTAATGAAGAAAGGGAAGAAGTTCTGTAGTTTAAGATAATAAATTGATTCTGGTTACTTAAATAAGATGGAACCACTTTGCAGGGTGAACTGGTAGTATGATCAACTGAGTTAAAATCCTTATTTAAAGCAATGAAACCCAATACACTGGATTTGATGCGATTAATAACACTTCGGATGGTATCAGTTAAATGCACCAGTAACTTGCTAATACTGTGTCCTTCTCGGAATGTATGATATAGTCCACACATTTATAGCTTTTATTTTGCTACGTCTAATTTAGTTATAATGCTTGGTATAATTTGAAAAACTGCATCGAATAACTGTGAAGATTTGAACTTAATTACCTAATTTAGCACATATATTTTCCTTTTCTCATCATTCATTCAATTGCACCAAATTCACCCAAATCATGTATTTATTACTATGAATGAAAATGACTGCAACATTACGTTCCTTAAGGTACCAAACATAGCATTCGGCCGACTAGGCAAAATTCTGTTGTTCCCCTATAACTTCTTAGGAGAATACTTTGAAAGTTATAACTTTATTTCTTTCTTTGTACTTTAATTTAGAATATTTATTTAGAATATTTAGAATATTTATTTATTCAGAAGCTAGCATTTTAACACGATCCTGGCACCCCTTCACACTTTTGCGCCAACGCAAAAAGATTTCGTGTGAAGTCAATTCACCTGACTAAAATTTCTTAATGATTTCCTTTCCAAAGTGATATCAATAATACCAGTAAAAACAAACGCTTTGAAATTTTAAAATTTAAATATAATTCACAAATAATTTTAGAGAATTTATTGTCTTTTTTGGCTTTGGGCATCCTAATCGCACTGCAAAAATGAACAATTACACCACACAAACGTTCGCCCTTTAGGAATTTTGCTGTAATCATCTAAGATTTTATTTCAAATTATTCATACCTCAAGCAACCATCGCAATTTTTTGCTCTGTGTAATGAAAGTGCTTGTTTAAGCAAATATCAACTTTTGTTAACTTCGTTTTATTGTGTCCATTATTTTTCACTACTCGCAAGGATAACATTTGTATAAAGGACATTAATTAGTACTACAAGAAGGTACTACTATTACTACTGAGGTATGAGTATAATACCACATATCTGATAAATACTAATCGACAATATGCCATTAATAACATCCAATTTTGAAATACGTCTGAGAACACTAGACATCAGTGTTTCTATGATTTGTGTCTGTATTGATAGCACTTACATTTGTGAGCTTCCTAAATCATTTTTTTCCTTCTGCTGCGGCAAAAATATTTATGACTTTACATCTCCACATAAATTGCTAACGATTAATAAAGTTTTTTCTTTTCCTTCCTCTTACGCCGTATGCAACTTTGACTTTTCTCTCTATGTAGACCAATTCGACATTTGTTAAAATTATGGGAATTTACATTGTGTGCGAAAGGATATGTTCATATGTGTGATACGATTCATATGGTGGAATTGCTTGCCTATCGTCGCATTGCTTCTAAGAAGTAATGTTTGTATTTCAAGTGTGCTAAAAGGAAAAAGAAAAAAAATCTAGTTGCTATATTTGCTAGTAATAATTCTCCTAACTAAGTTGGGATTTCAAACTAAAAAGGCTGAAAGCAGACAAACAACAAAGCAACTATGAAACACATTGGAAGAACATCAATGGATTTCAATGATTCCAAATGCGATTTGAGTTAGTTTAAAACAAAATCATTGTTTCAGAAATAATGCTTATTAGAATCCGATATGGAAAAATTTATTCCAATGTCTTTAAGATTATATCTATCTCTTAAACCGGTTGAATTGGAGGAGGAGAAAAAAATCATAATTTTTCGACAGAAAAAGACCTTTTCAAGCCGAACTAGTGTTTGTTTTGTAGTCTGCCAAAATCTATGATATGAAATGTCTTCAAGACTATATATGTCACTTAAACTCGATAAATTGTAGGAGGAGGAAAAAACACTAATTTTTCGACTGAAAGAAGACCTTTTCAAGCCGAACTAGTGCTTGTTTTGCACTATGCCAAAATCTATGATCTGAAAGCTGTAAAACTTAGTTGTAGCAAAATTTGCAGCTTCTAAAATTGATGAAATTCCATCCAAAAGAAGAGAAAAACATCTAAGTCGACTGAGGCTCTTCCATGAGCAATATTAGAAGATAGAGGGGGTAAACAGACGTTACGATGTCTTAAAGATTTGAACTAAAAGTGCGTGTAATCAGAAAACGATATGAGAATGAAAACGAAAATGCTATAATGTTCTTAAAAATATTTGGAAAATGTCCTTTAGACATTAAAATTTTAAAATCCGTACCTTTATTTTTCCTCACTTTTTGCTCAAAAGTAACATGTCTCAATAAAATGCCTTAATATTTGATGGTACAGAATCCTTAAAAAGGAAGAATATGTGAATTTGAATATTTAAGGAACCCGGTCCCGCTTCAATATGCCTGAGGGTTTTAAAATATGCTCAAAAATGTTAATTATTGAACTTTATCCTAAATTCAGAATTTCTTAAATTTTTATAAGCTATCAAGGACTTTGTCACTTTTCAGTGTTCTTGAATTTATTTCCTCATTTCAGATAGTTAGGTAGAAAACACACTTAAACCTAAAAATGGAAATTTATTTAATTAGATTAACCTGCACTCTCTACCTTTGAGAAAATTAAAGTGATTTCAGCCTCTTCCAGAGGGCTGACGATGCGATGTCATGCGGAAAAGCATGAACTCGTGTGTAGTAATTTGAAGACGTCAGGAACCCGGTCCCGGTTTAATATGCTTGAAATCTTGAAAATGTGCTACGAAATATTAATTAGGGAACTTTATCCTAAATTCAGAATTTTTTAAATTTTTTAAAGCTATCAAGGACTTTGTCACTTTTCAAAGTTCTTAAATTTATTCCCCAATTTCAGGCAGTTAGTAAGATAACACACTTAAATCTAAAAATGGAAACCTATTTAATTAGATGAACCTGCACTCTCTACCTTTGAAAAATATGAAAGTGATTTCAGGCTCTTCCAAAGGCCTGACGATGCGATGTCATGCAGAAAAGCATGAACTCGTATGTAGGTTTGTAGTAGTTTGAAGATTTCAGGAACCCGGTCTCGCTTCAATATGCTTGAAATTTTTAAAAATATGCTAAAAAATATTAATTAGGAAACTTTATCCTAAATTCAGAATTTTTTAAATTTTTTAAAGCTATCAAGGACTTTGTCACTTTTCAAAGTTCTTAAATTTATTCCCCAATTTCAAGCAGTTAGTAAGATAACACACTTAAATCTAAAAAATGGAAACTTATTTAATTAGATGAACCTGGACTCTCTACCTTTGAAAAATATAAAAGTGATCTCAGGCTCTTCCAAAGGCCTGACGATGCGATGTCATGCAGAAAACCATGAACTCGTATGTAGGTTTGTAGTAGTTTGACGATTTCAGGAACCCGGTCTCGCTTCAATATGCTTGAAATTTTTAAAAATATGCTAAAAAATATTAATTGGGAAACTTTATTCTAAACTCCGATTTTCTTTAATATTTTTTAAGATATCAAGGACTTTGTCACTTTCCAGTGTTCTTAAATTTATTCCTTCATTTCAGGCAGTTAGGAAGATAACAAACTTAAACCTAAAAATGGAAACTTATTTAAGTAGATGAACCTGCATTGTTTGGACTCTTTACCGAGAAGCCGCTTTTATCCGATTGGTAGATGCCTTTGAGAACTATAAAAGTGGTTTCAATCTCATCCAGAAGGCTGACGATGCGATGCCATCCAAAAGGCATGAACTCTTATATACATTTTTAGTAGTTAAGACCTTAGATAACATTTTTAGTAACCGCAGAGCCAGTGCTTTATCCGCGCTCCCTGATGCGAGAAAAAAGAGGGAAACCCCAAAGATGCGTTATGTGAGAGCCTAGAAATAGTGTGGGATTGCTGCCTTGGTCAACACATTAAATTTGTTCTGGTAGATTTGAAAGGAAAAATGTTCTTGGTCGAATAATTGGAAAATTTTACATATCAACGCTTCTAGAAGGGTATCCACAAGGATAGTCGGATTTCATAACGCGAAAAACCCGACTGATCAGATGGTAATAGATGGAAGGCATGTTTCTTCTGTCATGGATGAATGTATGATGACATCATTTAATTGAAGCACAGCTGCACACTAGAATAAAGAGGGGCAAAGAACTGAACTTAACTGACCAGATACAAAGGAAGTGGTCATCGTTATATTGCGCATCTCTAAGATAGTCACAGCCAACTCCAAAAAAAGGAAAACTCTCTCAACTACTACCACAAATCATGATTAATCCTAATATTCTTGACACACAGTGGTAACATATTTCGCATTCGATGACATGAAAACCATCCCTCAGACAAGCGTAAACTTTATGAAAATGTCGAATAGCGTTTTTGGGGAAGGAATGCATCGTACATGGCAATGCTACAGCCAATTGTAAAACGTTTTGGGGTTGAAATGCCATAAGTCAAAAATAAATCTGTTTAAGCGTACGAAACGGTTGTGAGAAGATGTAGAGTTTAACCGCGTAGAGAGGTACTGGTGTAGAGATGCAGCCCCAAAATATCCACTAAAAGAATAAAAACTTGAAATTTGGGTAAAATATCCCCTCTTGTAAGGACAGTGATGGAAACTTAGTCACGGATATATAGCGTGTGTAATTATGGAGAGAACAAGGCTGCATTAAGGAAACAGGGGGACTGAAACTACGTTGAAAGGTCTAACGCTTTGGAACATTATCCAAACTTGGTGGGATAAATTGCAGGAGGAGTATAAAAAAATCGAAGCATTTGGAATTCGTTTCTAAACACTCCAGATATTTGATAAAATTGTCGTTTTGTTCGCCAACTAAATAAATAGTAATTAGGATAAATTATCCATTACTAAGGTACAAAAAAATCCTGCACATAACAGTATAAAGAGCTATTCAAGGGTGACTGTAGGTCAGAATGTGCAGAAAAGTATGGTCTCCAAAAAATTCTTTGATGTTTCTGTGGAAAAAACGATTGTCATTACCGTGGTCTGTTCTTCAATTTGCACAGCAATAAAAATAGCAATAAAAATAGCGTTCTGCGATGCAAAAGTAACGACAAATTGTCACCAAAAGTTTCTTATATTTTCTTTAAAAGCAATCTCTTATCGAACCAGTAATTTAACCATCACAACCATCTAAAATGTTCTTTCTTTGATCTTCTAATGGTGCCATTACAAATGCAAGCCTATACGTTTTCAAAAATTATTGGTAGTTCAGAGACGCAACAGCCCATCCTCTGGCTACAGCTTGGGAGCTTTAAACATGTTTTCTTAACATTAACATTAACATTTTAACATTAACTTAACTTTTTCTTAACATTCAGCCCTAAGAGGAGATTATAAATCAACAAATATAAAAATTAGAGCTGGAAGACAACCAGCAAAATATACCCAAATATGTCTTAAGTCTTTCATACATATTTATTATTTGGAAAGGGAACCATTTCCATTGAATTTTACATGAAAAATTTTATAAATTTCTTGCGGGAAACGAAATATAACAAAAGCAAAAAAAGAAAAATCGGTATTCGTTACATACAACACTTATTACTTAGCACTTCCCTCTAGACAAAATTTGCTTTTGAAAAATTTCCTATTTCTGCCACTGTGGCATCGCACCCAGATGCAAACTGTTGGCTTAGAGTACGCGTATGTTATTTCATGTAAGTCCTCTTGTATGTCTAGAAGTGCGATTGTATTTGTAAAATTAAACATATGCATTCCATAAATTATGGCCATTACAATCGTTCTGGAATGTTTCAATCCATACACATACAAACATACGCGCGCGCATTCTCATCACTACACATAGGAGTAAAGAGCATAAATGTGTAGTTTTTTTTTGCGTTACTTTTGTTTGTTATGGGAGTAGTAACAATTTCAAACTGGGTTTCTGGGTTGATAACTCTTGCATAAAATGTGGCAGTAAAGTGTCCAATTTGTTATTTTTATTTACTGGTTTCATTTTATTGAGAGAACGAGAACTGAAACTTTATTTTCCCGGAGTTTGTTACTCACAACATGTTTCGTAATGGAGTTTGACAGGAAGTTCGTTTGTTCGTCCGTTCGTTTTCCTTTCGAAGTTACTCTTTTGACAGTTGGCTGTTAATTTATCGTTCGTTGTAACAGAGAAATGACAGTAGTTATTGTTTAATAACAGCACCAATGATTTCTACACGAGCTCATGTAGTTGAGTGTCAAAAGTTTATATATTTACATGAAATCGGGAACAATTGATTTATGATGCAAAAAAAACTGGGTTGATGGGTGAAATGTTTGAAGTTTGTCGAGAAAATAAATATGAATGTAATTAGAGTGTGAACATAATAATGAACTCGCATGATTAATGTTGGAATTAATTTTGAATCTCCATGGTGTAGTTTTTATACTATGTAAGTTATAGTATAGTTAGTTATTATTCATCATACCACCCATAGTTCACATTCACGTTAGAAAGTGTGGTGAATGAGTGATTTGAATAGGTAACAACCAAACGTGTTACATTACTCATACGCAGGATGGCTAATTCTACTTAGCAATAAATATTACAATTGTCGCTGATAATATTAA
Source organism: Philornis downsi (assembly GCA_019455685.1). NCBI lineage: Eukaryota > Metazoa > Arthropoda > Insecta > Diptera > Muscidae > Philornis > Philornis downsi. The sequence continues at coordinate 20,046 of JAHXMU010023271.1, read as the reverse complement.
TAATAATAATAATATTTAATATTAATTAATATTAATAATAATTTAAATTAATATATATATATATTTTTTTTTTTTTTTTGAACAGAACAGCTTAATTTATTTAGCGATAAAGATTACAATAATCGTTGTTATTAGTTTTTTAAAGATGAGTTGTTTCTGACCCTGAACAGATGAATAGGAGATAATTTGGGAAAGTTTACCAAAGAAAAGACAACATTTCATAGGCAATATCGCAGTCTCGTACAGACTGAACAAAACAATATAAAATTGTGCCAAAAAGGGATTTCCAACTCTACTGGGCGATAACAAAAGCAAATTTTTCATGGTGAACAATTTTAAACCTAATAATCATATGGGAGACAGATTGCAGGATCCTACCAAAACCAACGCCACTTCAACACCAGGTCACACATGCCTATGACCGATTAAGATATTTTATAGTTCTTTTAGACAGCAAAATATGAGCTAAAAAAATGATACAAAACATTATTTGGCTGGACAAAAAACTCACAATTCAGGGAAACAACTTTGAAGACATAATTCGTATTACTTTTGGGGATTCGTATAATACATAATTGCGAATGCATAATTTACGAAAAAGGAAACCCCTTTTCGTTGAAAATCCATTCATCTTTGATGCAATATTTTCAATATTGTGAAAGTCACATTCACAGCACTTTGTGGGATACCGTCAAGAGAAAGTGTATCGTTACAACTGGTCTACCTCTACTTCCAGCTTTGAGTACTCGTGGCGTAGTGGAACTGGATTGCAATTAATTTTCTCTGTTTCCAATGTATGGCAGTAAAATACTTTGGAAGTGCACTCCAAACAATATTTTCCCTCTCAACCGCAATGTCAAGGGAAAGTCTGTAGTCTTATTCTAAACACTTTCCAAGCGAGTTTAGAAGGAAAAAACTCCCACACAAATTGTGTAAAGTCATATTATTTGACCCAATTATAGGGAGAAAAATTTTTATTACTCTGTTGAGCAACTATTTTAGTTTAATTGTTCCTGTAGGCACAATGTTCATAGGAACCAATAATTAATATTACTCATACTACACGTTATATATTAATCCGTAACTATAAATATCTTAAACGTATTATACTAAAAATCAACAACTAATATCACTCATACTACGAATTGAAAACAAGTTACTTTGCCTTGTTATTATTACCACTTATTATCATTACCCTCAATAATCCTAAGAAATATCTCAAATTTCAATTTACGTTTAGATCTCTGCACTGATTATATTCATTAATGCTTATAATTAATATGGCGTATATGGTTACGAAGGAAGCTTCTTTGGAGTGGGAATATCACAAAAAAATTTAAGTGTTTGTGGGGGAAGAGAAGAGAAGAAACCCGTGAATCATTGGCGACTCATCAGCAGACGTATCATGTATCGCTATTTACCTTCGTATTGCCAATCTTCAACAACTTGATTGTTTCCATAGTTTTCAGCATGTATACCAATCTTTGTAGATTATTTACGAGATCTCAAATTAGCAAAACACCAATCTTTTTCGGTTGAAAATATAAGATTCCTCTGTTCTACTCATGAAATAGGTAGAGTCATATTCACATCCACAGATTTTCGATTTCTCAAGTAGCTTTCTTAAGATTCCAAAGTAATATTGAGGTTATTGAAATATGAGAACCAGGCTAATAGATTAGATTTAGCTGCATTCGTTTCTAATCAAAATAAAGTTTTTAGTTTTCAAATTTTGGCAAAATTTTCCCATTTTAGTATTCCCACTTTGTATTATGCATACAGAGCATATAACAACTATAATACATCGATTATGAACTACTACTACAGAAACTACTAAAAATGCGCGATCAGCAAACTACCAATTCCTGCCAGTAGAGAGATAAATTCCAGAAGAAGATTTAACTCATTCTGGTTAAACACCAACATCTGAAGTTAACACGGATAATGTAAAGAATATGATAACTGAAAACCGTCGTTTAAATTTGAGAGATATGTCCGCTGAACTTTCTTTGTCTCATAAAACAATTCGTATCATATTACACGACTTTTTGCGCATAAAATGCGTTTTCGCTCGACTTGTTCCGAAAAACTTAAAATTTTCTTCATTCACAAAACTCATTACAACTGGTGATGAGACATGGCGGCAAAAATTTGAGATGCTAATCAGTCACCAAGATTTGAAATTCTATGAGCCCAGAAACAAAACAGCAACCCACTCCTCTTCTGAAGCAAATTAAAGTAAATTGTTCCGCTCGCAAAGCAAAAGGTCACATATTTAAGCAAAAAATTGACGCTTGACAAACACACAATGAAAGCTTCGTAGTGCAATGAGTCGAAAATTACACACAGCAATTTATTTGCCAAAAGTCGAAATATAAAAATGAAGTTCGAATATTTCTTTCATGTCGCTTCAATCAACCGATTGCCTAACCGTCCGAAATATTGAATTGTAAGTTAGTTAGTAGTTTTTGTACCAAACTGGTATTTTAAGTTGGCTCTTAAAACAATTTCAATTTAATAAATTGATAATATGGCAACTTAAATTGCCCAAAAGTTGTATGCAAATATAATTTCAACACAATTTTCCAAACAATTGACGTAACATTTATTCCATATCAATAATATTTTTATGCTAAATAAATATTTCACATTGAATTACCTTTTGGCGTTTCCATTAAAGTCGCTATACTATGCAATTATGTATATCCATTTAAGCTGTGACATTATGTTGTTTGGAACAGGCGAGAAATTTGGTTTTATTTGGTTTAATTGGTTTCCGCATATTTAGGTTTTTTGCCTAATGGTTGCATGATTAATATGCATTACTTTGGTATTAACCATTTGTGTTATTATTTTTCAAGAGAAACTTTATGGATCAAGGGGTGGTATGATTAATATTGATAATAAATATATTGTATATTTAGTATAAATTATTCTTTCGACGGATTTCAAATGAAAAGAAAATTAAATTGAATATAGAATACAAATCCTCCGACAAGTTAGATATAGCTGACAAAATTGTCAATAAATCTTAATCAAACTAGGTCTGCTAGTAGTTTCTAGATATATATCATTGCTTTCTTAACCTCGAAAATCGTACATTTGATTGTGTTCATGTTGTTGTGCAGTTACAATTTAGCCGGCACATGTTCTATGCAATTAATTCGTTTCATCTCACGAGACTAGAATTAAATTAAAATAATTAAAAACATTGATATTAATCATACCACCCTATATTATATTCGAAACATATTTAAATTACTCATACGTATGGAGGAAATAATCAATATCAATCATGATATTCATTTAACAAAATGAAAAAAGATCGTAAGATGTGTCCGAAAACATTAAAGTTTGAGTTTTGCAATTTAGAGCATAATATTTTTACTATATTATCGAATATTTCGCTAAGTAAAATATTTTCTATGGTGCATTTAATTGGGAAGTTTTGAACAAAAATGATGAGGTTTGCAAAGAGATTTGTAAATGTTTGTCATAAAAATGTCTACACGATTTCAGTAGAACCTGCTAACATATCTGATTAGATATAGCATGATTTTTATCTGAGATGTCCCACGGGGAAGCCTTTTTTAAACTCACATTTGTACTGATGTGAATTCACTGATTAAATTAGCTTTAGCCTTACTTTACAACTTCGAATTAGGAAAGAAAGTATGCTATAATAACTTAATCTGGCATTGACTACAGTTATTCATGAAAATCGCATGATTTTGGTCATTTTGATCTGAGATACGTATGAATGTATACTTAGGTATACATTTGTAACAATTTTGTGCAGAAAACTTTGAATGCGATGGATAAAAGACTGTGGTGGATGGCACACATATTTAAATCGCCGTTGTTAAACTCAGGATTTAATACGCTTCAATCAACGGGCATGCTTTCGCTTAGTCAAGTTGTATTTAAGATCCGATGAAGGCTCATTATCAGTTCGTTTCGGACTGGCCAACAGTGCCCGCAGTTTAAGGTTCTTTTTATGCCTTGACATTGATATTCTGACTTCTTTTTGGATGGTTTTTCGCCTTTGGTTTTCGTTGATAATTGGTGAAATTCCTTCACCTTTATTGCCTTCTGGAGCTAATGTACTTTCAAAGGTACACTCCATATTTTAAGCACTCTCTACGTATCCGTGATCAGTTTTCCATTTTTGACCTTATAGGTGAGGAATCCCTTGCCACAAGCTGTACGTTTCACCATTTCGTTGAATTTTCGGTCTTGATCCGTCCCTTCCTTTCTATAGGGTGGTCACAAGCAACATTAAGATTTACTCAGTGAATAAATTTGTTGTTTAAGTCTTTTTTTCGTCTCTTTATAGAATTAACTTAATAATACTTGGGAAATTTATAATGGAAAGACTCAGCACAGAGCAAAGAACCAAATATGTTCAATTTTACTTTGAAAGTCAGCATTCGTTTTTTCAGATCACATCGAAATTTTTTTCATGTTCGAAATGCTCCTAAAGGCTTCAACAATTTACCGATTGGTTCAGCGTTTTGGGCATTAAGGGGCTGTCTGTGATCTTCCTCGTGCTGGAAGACCTCGTGCAGTTCGAAATGAAGTGACCATTGCTCGAATGCAAGCAAGTATTGAGGAAAACCCCGAAACTTCCGTCAGGCGACATTCTCAGTGGTTAGAGATGTCTACGTGGTCTTTTCAAAGAATTTTACATACATATATTAAATCTTTTTCCATATAAGATGCAATTGGTTGCGATTACTATTACTGGGACTTGTCGGCAACCAGGTTAGTCAAAGTTTCTGGTGGCAGTTACATTTACTGGACAATTTGTTGCTATTGTGGGCCTGGAATATCAGAATTAGATACGTTTTGTCTTAGCATTTGAGGGCGTTATTTGGAAGAAGCTGTGTCTATATCCTTATTACTCAAAGTTGTGATATTTAGCTTTGTATGTCTTTGGTTGCCTATATTTCAAGTTCAGGAGAGTATTATGAAATTAAGTTCTTTGATCATAAATAATATTGTCACATGAAATATATCCCTCAACTGTACATGTAATGTGAATTAAAATATTTCATTTGTTGCGGTAAAGGCATTTTCCAAGAATTTAAAATTTGTATTTAAATAATTTAATAAGCTGATATGCATGCTGAGTATAACTATTCAACATCCGAAATTAATTTTCCTTTGTGGATTAATATAACACTCAGTCACGAGACCACAAAGAAACGAATGTCAATCATTAAATATATTTATTATCAATATTAATCATACCACCCATTGTCCATGCTCTTACAAAGGATTCATCCACACGAATAATAGCAAATTAATACGTATTACTCATACCATCTGCGGGAAAAAATTATAATGGGGAAACCAATCAAATTAAATAAAACCAAATTTCGCAAATATTGCAACCATTTGCTGTGATGTGTGTTATAACAGCATAGCTGGAATGCATAGGTTATTATTGTTTGACATAAAAACTCTCGTGAAAATGAATGCCAAAAGGTAATATAATATGAAATATTTGTTTAATATATATATACGAGTATATATGTAAAAACTCTTGTGTATTGAGGAATAAAAATTATGCAAATTGTTTGCAAAATAATTTTCATTTATTATTTGAGCAAAATTTTTGACCCAATTAAATTACTATAATGATTTAAAATGTAGGTTAAGTGTAAAATTAAAGCTATGCTGGCTGTTAACTTAAAATACCAAGTTAACATTTAATATTAGTAGAAATAATACAATTTGTTTTCCTAAGAGCCTGTCTGAAAAAATTAAAATGTGATGATGTGATGAAAAACAGCACGCTTTTGTTTTATACTTGAATTTGAACACTGATATATTCATCTATTTTTGGTTGAACGGCGTTCAAATCGATGTCCAAACGAATATTTCTATTAATTAAGTAATAGGCAAGCTTGACTACCTTTCTACGCTGAAGTTCCCATTCAGGGGGTCTGAATATAATTTGCTTAAAGTTGTTGGGAAGACCTTTCATATCCGATTCAAAGGAAATTTGTTTCTCTGATAACAAAGCAATATATTAGTAAAACTAAATCCACTATTTTTGCATGACATTAAAGTTTTTATTTAGCATAGTTAGTATGACAAAATATGCACCGTTTTATTACATAGCTTATTTCCATTTCGAAGGTAATTCCACTGTTCCTCTCTCATAGAAACCCTCGTCACTATTGCGGCATAAAACTGATATATTCGATTTTCACAATCTTCTGTTAACACGAATTTTTTACCAACAGTATCATTCACCGTACACAGTAACAGATTATAATCACTTAGTTCAAGACCCAGACTATAAGTTGTATGCATAAGAACCTCCTGATGAAGCTGTTGTAGCTTATGATGAGACATTATTGATCTGGCGTTCTCCTGATGAAACACAACTCCTCACCATTTGATCAAAGCTGACCGCTTTTACGCCATTGATTCCTTCAGATAGTCCAATTGTTAACAGTAAAGGTTCGAACAAAAGAGCTGTGTAGTATAGAAACGGCCTATAGTAAATAAATCCCTGCCAACCCAACCAAATACACAACAATACGTTGCTGACCGTTACCCCTGACATAGCCATCGGTTGCAAACACAAGAGGTTTCACTTGATATGGACGTCTGTGATCCATTCAGTTCTGAAATGGATGGATGTTGTTGCGATACAAAATGATACACAAGCGGAAATTTCGTCCCTAAGATTTTTCATGAGTTTACTCGTATGACATCGTGTGTAAGTGAGAATTGTGAATAGTCTCCTAATTGTGTGTCCAAGGGAATGCCTACGTGAATCCGCCTATTATTATCTGGAAAAGTACCTACATAGACGCGTCGGCTACATAAGTCCCTTGCATAATTGCAATCCAAGGGACGAATTCGCTGGCGTTTCCGTAATCAAACATTCCTTCTTTGTCACCTTTTGAAATGAATGCCGACCTAGGCGCTCCGAATTAATGATCAGTTATAATACTCATGGACATACTCGCCAATAAAGCCAGATGTAGGAATGAAGTAATCAAATGTGCAGGTTTTACATGAGTCTCGCTGTGAAAGCCTTACCCATGGTGTGCCATCACACAGGTGCTGTTTTCCATCATTTTTTCTTGGTTATATGTTCTTTCTTTCTTCTAGCGACAGCAAGCGCCCCTTTGGGGTACTCAAACTAATCCCGAAGGATTAGCCAAACTACCAGAGATTGGAAGTGGGTCCCTTGGAAAAGCTTCCTCAAGTATGAAGTGAGCTACATCCCGTGTAGGAGTTGAGGTACCTAGGAAGACCTCGGATAGACATGAACAGTGTTTTCCAAGCTAATGCCTTCCTTCACCAACGCAACCTGAAGCAACGCAAAAGCACTGAAAACACTTGTTCGGGCAACCACAGCCAGCACGATGCTCCCACTAGGGGTCCAACACCATTGACCAGGAAGGAACAATGTTTCTTGGGCCCCTGGTCACCCGTGCTACCAGAAGAGAAGAACCCTCTGGTCTGGGTTTTGCAGACAAGCTACTTCAGTTTTGCTTTATCATACCTCGCATGGAACTGGTAATCCATAGTCTACGGCATAGATTTTCAATATCCGAGGAGAGAATATCAACACAGCAAAGCACACCATGCTCCAATCATAGTTCATTAACCAGACATCTCTGGTCATACAACTATATTAACGTAAAAGATAAATCTTCTGATACCTCCCGACGGCTTCTCTATAACCGCACCTGTTGCCAGGATGTGTCTTGTTTAACTATGACTCTCCCGTTTAATTGGTTTTCGAAAAACGAGTTCCAAGATCAGTTTGATGTCATATTATAGGTGAATCCCAAGACATAATCCACTTTTTCCTAGGGCGCTTGGCACAAGGCCACACTACTTTGTTTTTGTACGCAAGCATCATACCCTTTGTCTGCTTAATTACAGGATCGGGTAGAGAGGCTTGCATTTTAGGGGTAAACGGTACAAAGCATCCTAGGAAACACCCGCCTACCCACAAAGGTATGAAGTAAGTAAGAAAAGTATGGAAAACATTAAAATGTGCCAGAATAGATGGGTGCGAAGGAAAAGTGGGTCCGCAAACACATCCCAGACATTGCCAAACATTGATAGGCAAGCAGCACAGAAAGACTTCTAATAGGAGTGGTGGGAATAGGAGTTACCTGCAATGATTGGACTGGACCCCAGTAAGTCTGAGGCATTCAAACTACGTTGCAGATGCTAAACATGTGGCTTTTGCCTGGAAGAGATTTGGACAGCACAGGGCGAGAGAGAAAGAGAGAGAAGGATATTGAAGAGCAGTAGAATGTAGTAGACATAATGCTGAGAGCTTTTACAACCGGATAGTAATTACTAACTAGTTTGTCTTTCACACATTTCCCTGAAAATCACTTATCATTCTTTGAAAATGTATTCCGAGAATTATTTCGTAGAATTTTTGTTATCACGTAAATTTTTGCTTTTTTTTTTTTGTCACCAAATTGAAACCACTGTCAGTAATTTTTCCTTCAGATCCGTTACGACTTTTCGGCTTATAAGTAACACCTCGATATGGGGAAGAAAGTTAGATTTCAAACTCTTTCATAGCTTTTCTTTCATAAAATTTTCCTAAACATCTCTCACTATTCATTGAAAATATATTCTTAGAATTATTTCGTAGAATTGTTGTTGTCATGTGATTTTTTTTTAGCAATTTTTTCTTCGGATCCGTTTAAAATTTTAACAGTTCCATAAAAACAGCTTTACCAGTAATCGATTGTTAATTTGTCTAGAAAGCGTCGATAATGGTTCCTCAAAAGTGAACATTCAATGAATCAATAATGAACTGCGTTTTCAGGAATATAAGCGACTTGTATATCTACATAATATATACAGCAATTAGTTCGACTACCGAATGCAATGAATTACATATCCACGATACCTCATCCTACTCTGAATGTTAAAACTATTTCCATCATTAAATATCTCGACATATCAACTGCACTGTTTGTCCCATCACTGTATATTCTTTGACATTTATAAACTTTTTCTTTCGTTCGGACCTTCGGGGCGCACCCTCATTTTATTTTCCCCGAAACTCTAGAACACGAATGCTATGCAACGGATCAGCTACCATACAAAAGCCTAGACATATGCAATACTTCAGTTACACTCCAGGAGCCAGACGCTTCCATACAAATGTCCACCAACGCCACTGCACATCAGCCAACACACTCCGTTGCAACAATCATGCAATGGCACAGAGAAAGATAACGTCAACAACAACAAAAACAACGACAACGACAACAATGAAATTACTCGTACCTTTGGAATCCTCAAACAATAATTGTGTCAGTCGTATTAAAGCTATAAAGAAATGAAAAGCGAATGAAAACAGCAGCAGAAAGAGTAAAATTGTTGCATAGCGAAGCAATAAAAAGACCGTGTAAAAAATGCGATAATGCCACACAACGAAATAACAAACAATTTACGGTGGCGGGAGAAGGTAACAGAAACTGTATGGCTGAGTGCAGCAAATGATGATTAAAGAGCTACTATTGTTGCTGCTGTTGTGTTGGGAAGAACAATGTTGGTGGACTGTAACAGGTTGTGCAAGTTAAAGCGCACAGTGGTTCGAACATAGTTTAGTAAATTTTAAAGACTTTGAGAAGAATACTACTAAATGTAATCTCTCTAAATTTCGTTGCTGAAATGCTACTTCCACCAGCTGGAAATTAGCGAATGCGCCACAAATATTTATCTCTTTTAAAGATCGTTGTAGCGCTTATGATGATCATAAGTTCAAAACCGGTTCAAACGGATGTGGAAATTTAATTTTTTTTTCGTATGCCAACATATAACATATCCAAACCACTGTCTATTACTGCAGGCCATAGTGGGTTGAATGGCTTCACTGCTAGGGTGGTGATATTTGCGTTAATACGAGTCCTTCGGCGCGCAATTTTCCTGTAGGTAAGATTGGTGGTGTTGGCAGCGGTATTGGCTTGCAGTGCATACCCAAAATTGCATTTGCGTATATGTGTGAAATGCGTGTGGTACGTCTGTGACTGGTTATGTTGATGTTATTAATGTTGCTGCTGGTTTTCGGCTCTGGTCCTGGCGTTGAGGGTTATGTTGAAATATGATGAAACTGCAAGGAGATGATGATGCTGACAATGAAGCTGATGACTATGATGACGATGATGATGATGATGTTGGTAATGTTGAAGCTTCCATATTGTTTTTGCTTTGCATACTGCAGCTACTGTTGGTGATAATGATGGTGCATACATTTGACCTATATTTTTGTTTTCAGTCATAATGAAAACTAAAAGGGAACAAAATGTACATTCATTACACCAATGCACTTACAGCAACGCCCTGACATACGCATTAACATACCCATACAAACTTACGAAACACACCCACACACACACACACACACACACACACCAACATAAACATTGAAGCCCTTATAAGTACTCTTTTCTTCTCCCCTCCGTAGTTACTCTAGGAAACTTCTAATATTCTACAGCATCTGCACTCGGATGATTTCAATTTAGGACAAGAAAAAATGTGCAGCTTTCTTACCAAGTAAAATAATCATAAAAGTACCAGCTCATAGCTTTACATTGAATACTTCTCTCACTAAGCTAAGCCAAGAAGTATGCAATGGGGAAATTTATATAGCGCAAGTGAGAACTTAAAATGGCACACACGTGCATACTTGCGACGGCATGGCACTAGCTATGTCAAGCCATGTGTACATAAGTATACAGGGGAAGGAACCACAGCCATGCGTAAAATTACGTATTTTGTATATTGCGCATCCTGTACATATTTTGCTACTTTCGCTACGTTTTCTTGCAAACCGGACTCTGCCGCTTCTTTTAAAGAACCAAATACGCAATACATTAATTATAAATTAAATGGAAGAAGTGTCGGAATAAAGCTAGAGTCGGAAGGAACGTGACCTAACCACTTCGCGCCACGGAATGTTCAATTAAAGTCGAGAAGCTTCCGCGTAGTAGTTAGTAACTAAGATGTCCAGGTAGAGAAGGTCACTAAGCAACTGAAGTACTCCATTAGCAACTGAGGAGTCAGATCATTTAGATGCTTAATTTGGTTTATCTAACAACTGAGGTGCTCAGTTAACTGCTGGAAAGCTACTGAGCCGCTTAATTAGTTAACAAATTAGGCGATCAGTTAGTAACTAAAGTGCTCAGTTAGCAACTTATGCGCTCTGTTAAAAACTTAAGCGCACAGTTATCAACTGAGGTGCTTAGTTAGCAACTGAGATGCTCAGTTAACAGTTGGAAAGGTACTGAGCCGCTGAATTTGTTAGCAGATTAGGCGATCAGTTAGCAACTGAGGTGCTCAGCTAGTAACTGAGACGCTCAGTTGGCAGCTAAGATGCTCAATTGGCAACTGCGAGGCTTAGTTGGCAACTGCGAGGCTTAGTTGGCAACTGCGAGGCTCAGTTGGCAACTGCGGGGCTTAGTTGGCAACTGAGTGCTTCAGTTGACAACTGCGAGGATCAGCTGGCAACTGTGAGGCCCAGTTGCCAACAGCGAGGCTCAGGTGGCAACTACGAGACTCAGTTGGCAACTGCAATGCTCAGTTGGGAACTGCAAGGCTTAGCTTTCAAATGAGCGCTTCAGTTGCCAACTGATCCTCGCAGTTGTCAAATGAGGCGCTCAGTTGGTAACTGAAGCACTCAGTTAGCAAATGAGGCGCTCAATTAGCAAATGAGGCGCTCAGTTAGCAAATGAGGTACAATTAAATTAGGCAACGAGATAGTTAATGAGTTGCTGAAAGATTTCATCTAGTATTAGAGAGATTATCTAATAACTCAGTTTGCAACAGAGTAGCTGAATCCACACTGCGGCGCATAATTCATAACTGTGGTACTCATCTCACAACCGAAAACTGAATTACAATTTACAACGGATAATTTCAGTTAAACTGAAGGCTAATACGCACAATACAGAGTATCAGTTTATGTCTGATAGGTTCATACTGCAAGTTTGTGACTCAGATCGCAACTGAGTACTTAGGTGCCAAAGGAAGGATTGAGTTCTCACACGATTTGAATTTGTAATTGATGAGATTCTCTCTCAACTAAAGAGGGGTTTAATTTTTGAATAGCAGAAGACAGATGGGATTACGGTTTAAAACTGAATAACTCGGTTTAAATGTTAGCTAAATTCATTTCCGTACAATATTATAATGTTATATTTAAATCCTACTTTGTTCCTTCCACATCCCTTTCCTTCTGCATTTCTCCTTTGCATTTGGCAAATACTCTCCCCGTTTGTACTTTCCCTTGGCAGTTAGGTCACTGATGACCATTCCTTATCTACTTGCCTTATTTGTCGTAAAGCAATCTTGCAGTCCGCAATCTTGCAGTTAAGCCCATCGATCATTTATATTTGTGTCAAAAACACTCCGTCCGGTCCTCCACCAGGCTCTGTTTCCTGCCAGTTAATCTTTCCCACTGTTTACAACATCTCAGGTGATTTGTCTGCCCGGCAGGGTCCAGGCAGCCTCAATTGAACTTTTTAATTTTGTGCGATGCCAAAAATGCTCAACTAACTGTAAACGGAAGGACACACCCTATTACATTTTCACATGATTATCATAGCCCTTTCGTTGACTCTACTGCAATGGATTTTTAAATCCTCTCCGTTTATTTTCTACGTCCCGGTTGAGCTGTTATTTTTTCATCCTGTTGCTTTTGAATTGCCTGCAATAACAACAATCCATATAATTGTAGCTTCTGTTGCTACTGCAACTGCAGATGTTGCAGCAGTAACGTTTTGTTCCCTTTCCCATATCCCATTGCGATGACTAGAAGTATCCTTATACATGAGCTTAGGGAATCGAGGGTAGAAAATAAAATGTATATGTGAATGGGACAGTAAATGCATACTGCATACTGAATACGCATTTGTCTTGTCACATCAAGACCAAGGAGTTGTATGTATATCTGCATGCCCAAGTTTCATGCTAATAAGCTAAACAGAATGATAAAATAATGTCATCTTAACGCTCCCTCTGCAAACGAAGAAAGAACCTGGGATTCCAAACAAGGATAAGAGATTCTTTACATTTCTTTGTTGAGCGGCAGTGTTTTGTTTTTCTTTGGCGCATATTCGTGACTAATGTGGAACGAAGAAATACTTTACAGTAGAGTTAAGTGCAGAACAGTGTGCATACATAGGTACTCCGACATTAGCTGCGGTGTAGTTGACAGGATACTAATCTAAGCATGGTTTAGTTTACACGCGACAGGATGTATAAAGAGAGAGAGAAAGACAATAAGAAGCAACAGCCGCGTCTTGGTATAATTGGTGACAACGAGGTCGTATTCCATTTACAGTTTCAATTAAATTAAATTTTAAATTTAACTTTTTTATCAAATCAAATTTGATGGATAAAACAGGCGCAATAGTAAGACACAGCATATTTTAGGGGGCAATATGTCAATATGTCGATACTACTTCAAATATTTCAAAATATTTCAGTTGTCAATAAAGTTTCAATAAAGGTGTGTCTGAGTTCAGACTACCACCGGAATTACATGTGACGAAAAGCGATTGACCTGTCTGTAAAAGGCAAAAGTTACAATTAAAGCAACTCACTACTAGTAGTGGCAAAAAGACCTTTCAGATTGAAACTGCCTATGAGATCTATATACCGAATACCGTTCAATTGGCAAGTGATACCCCCATGAATGTCTGAAAATGCTAAAGAAGCAACATCACATCGGTCGGGGAAAATGATGACCTCACCTTACATGTTACCTTAGTACGCGGGATTAACATTTCGTTCCGATAAACTCGAGGAAGGGCTTCCAGCACGTTCGAAGATCGCAGCCATTTAATTGGTGGTGCAGGTTCAGTTAAGATAATTCTCGATTAATAACAAGATAATTCCGACCTGGCTTTGAATAAGAATTCAAATGAAGATTTGTGCCAACCCTCAAGAAACCCCCGCTGGTAAGGATAGAGAGTTCCAGGTTTATTTAAAGAGGACTGCAAAGGAATGCAGAGAGTAGCTTGAAGTGGATGCCCTAAGCAGTTTTCCTGATTTCCCACAAAACAACAAAAATATATTTCAATATTCCGAATCCGTTTGAATCCGGTTTGCAACCCTACATTATTTTAAGTCTTCTACGTTTAGTTATTTCAAGGATTGACAAATAAAGAATTTATAATTGCCTTTTGGTTCTATGCCTTTTTACGTAGCTCAATGTCACTTACGTTTTCTTGCACTAGTTTCAATGCATACTTTTGGGGTCATGTAAATAACATACCACCATTGCCTATTTTTAGGTCACTTTTAAATCATTTTCTTTCCACCTCACCTTTGATGTCGTGCACAGATTTAAAATGCAAGCCGAGCTATTAGCATTAACCTCTTGAACAACAATTTCTGTGTTAAAAATATCCTTTCATTTAATCACAATTTCTTGACATCTAAATGAAAGATTTCTCTGCCTTTTAACCGATGACCATTTGAATCCAATGACCTTTTACGGTCCACCCCAAAGTTATCATCAAGTCTCTTTGTATGAAAAGTCTGAAGCGATAGTTCTCAGTACTATAAGCTATCACCCTGGCTATGAAGTGGAGCGAAAAGTTTAAGGTCCTTTGCTGGCATGAAATTGCAATAGTCTCGGTGGCATGCAACAGACAACAGATACTCATAGCAGGCGGTCATGTGCACCAACTGCAACATGTGGCATGTCAAACAATATATGCGAAAGTGCAAAAGCAAATTTAAATTTCTCTTTTTGTTAGCAAAAAGTTAAGCAACAACAAAAAAGACGTCCCCCCATTCAAGTCGTGCCGTGAATGGGTCTACTTTTAAGTGCCACCAAAAAAAAAAGTGGCAACAACTAAGTGAAAGTGTATTTGTATGCAAAATATGCTGTTGCTGCACTAACAAATAATGCAGAGACAACAACCATACCAACAACAGAGACAACAAAAGGCCATAGCGGCAACAATTGCACAATGTGCAACTGTGCAACGGCCCAGAAAAAGTGGTCCATTGCAGGGCACAACTACACCACCCACACACACACACACACACACACACACACATACACATACATGCAGTAGAAACAAAAGATTTGGTTTGGAAGAATTCTCAGCCGGTCTTTTTATAGGTCTCGAAGAAAAAAGTAAACGTATGAATGACTGTCGAATACTTTTAGTCTGTTGAATGCACAAACATTAATATTCGTCATCATTTGCTCGTTTATATTAAATAAAGCGGGTATGAAATGGATAAGTGAACTATATTAAAATTTATGGCAAATATTTTCCGACTATAGTAACTATAGGTTAAATTTGTATGCCCTGTGTACATAAATGGATCAATATGTCAAATATTTTGTAGTTTAAGAGACGATAGTGAGAATAATTTAGGTTGAATATTAATAAAAAAGATCCTAAAATCCTTAAATTGATTGAAGTTAAAGAATCTTAATCTTCTTCACAAGTCGGAGTGAGTGCAGCCACTGGCTTCAACTGGAGTGTAGATATTAAGTCCACCATGCCCACGAAGGGGTTTTGGACGACATTTCAACTGATAATCGTTAACAACAGAAAGAGGTACGGAAGGAAAGCTACAACAATATGATACAAAGATAGAGGTAAAGGACACCTGTCCTATCCTATTCAATCTGGTAATGATAGAAAGATGTTCTAAGTAATGAAGAATGTGTCGAAAATATGAAAAAAATATTATAATTGTTCAAAAAGGTAGCTCTAGTGAGAAAATCAAATCAATTATTAGTAATGATATGATGATATCGTGACTAAATTACAAAAAAACTAATGGCGTACCGAAAGAGCTCTCTAACGTCGTTAGCATTGAGCTGCATTCAAAAAAAAACTATTTTCTTTACCGAATTGGAATTAATTAATTTGGATTTTAACTTAGTACATCGAAAACTGACCAAAAACTGGCCCAGCAAAGATTATTTGCATTTATGGCAGCGAAAACTTTGCGGATAGTACTTGGCAGCACAATGACTCCAGACAATTTTAACTAGACTACTAAAGGGTGTCCCAACAAGAACGCAAGATTTAAATTTGGCGCCATTCGAAGTGTAATTCTTTGACATTTGAAAAATTGTTATTGTTTGCTAGTAGAAGGTACGAGGTTAGTAAAAATGGAGCGCTACACGAACTAACAGCGCATTCTCATTGTGAAATTGTTTTACCAAAACGGTGAAAGTTTTTCGGCTACAGTTCGCAAATTGCGATCAATTTGAGGCCACAATAATGCTCCAGAAGAGTCAATTGTAAAGAAATTAATGGATAAATTTGCAAAAACTGGATCTGTTAGTGATGTAAAGACGACAACGCGCCTTCGACCAGGTCGATCAACCGAAAATGTCGCAGCTGTACGTGATGATGTCGCTCAAACTCCATCCACCTCAATTCGACACCGAGCTCAGCAAATTGTTGTCTCCAAATTCACTATGCAGCGAATTTTGACGAAAGATTTGCATCTTCATGCATACAAAGTTCAATTAACTCAGGAACTGAAGCCAGCTGACCATGGACAGCGAAGGGAGTTCGTTAATTGGGTATTGAAGGGACAACATGAAAATGCTGATTTTGCCGATAAAATCATCTTCAGTGACGAGGCCCACTTCCATCTTGATGGCTTCGTCAATAGGCAGAATTCTGGCATTTGGGGTGAGGAAAATCCTCGAGTGATTCACGAGAAGCAAATGCATCCTCAACGTGTCACTGAGTGGTATGGATTTTGGGCTGGAGGAATCATTGGACCTTTTTTATGAAAATGAGGCAGGTCAAGCGCAAACAGTCAATGGTATTCGGTATCGTGAAATAATAACCACTTTTTTCGTGATTAGAATTGAAGAAATGAATGTGGAGGGCATGTGGTTTCATCAAGACGGCGCCACATGTCATACAGCCAGAGAAATAATTCAATTGCTGCATAAGTCATTTAAATCGTGCGTTCTTGCTGTGACACCCTTTATCTCAGAATAAAAGAGCTTATTGAAGTCTTCTCTTTCCAATCGAAATAACCATGTTTTTCAAAAGGACTCAGTATTTCATATTTGTTTTCGTTTTTCGCTTTATAACACAATTTTGATGCAGAATTTTGCAAAGTTTTCAAACGAATTGCTTCAAATCAAATTTACAAAATTGCATATTCTGTTGGTTAATATTGAGCACTGCCCACAAATTTCATAGAAACTTGGTATCGGTGACACTTTGCAAAAGTGGTAGACATTTTTACTTATCATGCGCACGTACGTAGAAAAGATTTTAAAACTTTGGTCTTCTGAGTTTTTCTTTAATTCCTCACAACAATTTGGTCGTTCAATTTAAATATACTGATCCCGGCGGTGGTCGCGTACCTGTTTTAGTCACTCATAAAATGAACCTCTGCTCTACTTGTCTTTGTTCCCAAATCTCCAAACCCAAATAGGTTTTTTTTTTTTGATTTAGCCTTCGAAAAACATTCGAAAACCCGTTACAATTTTAGTGTGTTGGAATTTCACTTTCTATTCTTTAAAATGTATTCCCGCACAATACAGGGTGTCCGTCGGGAAGCTATACTACTTTGGTTTGCCGCCATTTTGGTAAACATTAGTCCTGACGGTTCATATTTGGCAGTCGTGAAGCAGAGACGTGGCAAATTTATTATGGAAAAATATTCGATAAATCAACGTGTTTTAGTCGTTAAAACATTTTATCAAAGTCAATCATCGATTATTGTGGCGATGAGAAAGTTACGTGAAATTTTTGGGAGAAACAACGTGCCAACAAGACGCACTATTTATCGTGTAGTCAATGATTTCAAAGAAAGAGGGTCAGCAGTTAATAGGACCAAGCATGGACCACAACGTGTTGCAAGATCGGCTGAAAACATTACTGCTGCTCAAGAAAATGTTCAAAACAATCCATCAACCTCAATTCGACGCCGTGCTTAGGAGCTTGGTCTTCTAAGAACAACTTTGGCCACAATTTTGCACAAGGATTTGCATTTTTTTCCATTTAAGATCCAGTTGATACAAGAGCTTCTTCCACAATACCATTTACGCCGCCGTATATTTGCCAATAGGAAGTTACAGGTCGCCCATGACAACCCCGATTTCCATGAAAAAAAATCATCATGAGGGACGGGGCGCATTTTCATTTGAATGGATATGTGAATAAACAGAATAGTCGGTTCTGAGCAATGGGAAACCCTCATATTATTCAACAGCCACCTTTGCATCCATTAAAAGTGACAGTCTGGTGTGCAATCTGGTCAGGAGAAATCATTGGACGTTACTTCTTTGAAACTGACAACGGCGTAACGGTTACTGTCAACGGGGAGCGATATCGTGATATGATTGAAAAATCGTGATGTTGATTGGCCTCCACGGTCGTCTGATTTGACTGCTCCGGACTTCTTTTTGTGGGGATATCTGAAAAGCAAGGTTTATGCAAATAAACCAAAAACGCTTGAACAACTCAAACAAAATTTTCATGATGAAATTAATGAAATACCGCGTGAAATGTGGGAGAATATAATGCAAAATGTGCTCAAAAGGTCTCGCATTTGGCTAACAGAGGGGGAAATTTATCAGAAATTGTATTTCATACATAATTGCCGACGTTAAATAAAACATTTGTCAATATAAGATCCATTCTCTTTCATTTAATCAAAAATTATAAACAAACAAAATAGAATTCTTAGAAAAATATTAGCTTTACATTGTTAAAAATTTAGTTAATGCCAGAGATTGTCTTAATTTAGAAAATTGGATATCTTTTGAAGTACAAGTTGCTCAAGCAGCTTGGCTGTGCGGGTTTTCAGTTTTCGGTATATAGGAGGTAACATTTTTATGGATTACCTTTGAAAGAAATTAGGCAGTTGCTACGCAGATTTTTTGTGCTTTTAAAAGTTAAGAAAAAATGTCTTGCCTGCAAGGCTACTCACTGATTTACATATATCTGGCATCGACGGTCAATGAATTTGGGCACGAATTCGTTCTTTAATCATTTAATCAATCATTTATCGGATGTTGCCCAATTTCCAAAACTGGCACAAATTCTTTGTGGGATGAGGGTTTAAAACATAGAATATCCTGCTTACAAGACAAAGAAAGTAGATATTTTAATATAGCATACCATCCATAACTGACTGCCAAATGTGTTGAAATATCAAAACCTGGTCTACAGGCAAATCAGTACCATCCAAAAATTGTCATAAGTTCTCTTCAAAACTTTCACATGCGTTTTGTCATTACAGGTGGTACAATTTCTTATAATTTTGCCTCCCATCACATACGGGAAGTCTTCAAGATTTGTAAATTCCTTAAACCTTAGTTCAATTCTAATATACTACAAGCACGTTAAGAAAATGCTACCTAATTTTCTTTAAATTTCCTTAACAGAATTCCCTACGGCTTTTCTTGCCATTGTTATTCTTTAAATGTTAAGTATCCCCTGAAACAATACTTTACTTAACTTAAAGCAAACACCCCTCAAAGTAGACTTTGTAATGCAAGCGAACACGAACTTACCAATGCTCCTTAAAGTATGCCATGTTAAAACGTAAAAGTTCCTTTTAGTTACACAATCGAAATATGCTCTGCTAACTTGCTCTTCATAACCATGTTGGGATTTTTATGTTAAGCGGATATACGCCCCCGCAAAGTATGCAATGAACATTTTTTCTAAGTTGAACTTTGTATGGGAAAAACCAACCAACGTTTGTTGCGCTGTCAGGCACTTCAACCTCCACGAGCATTTAAATCATTTTACAATTTCTATTTTTGTGTGTCAAGTATTCATCACTACCGACTTAGCTTAACGCTCTGGATGTCCTAGGACTTCACCCACCACGCATCCGCCCCCCACACTTTTCTTTTCACAATTTTCTCGGCTAAATCTCTGTTATTTTTTCCATCATTCACATAGAAAAAAAGCCTGCACTTGAGTTAAATTGTTTTGGTTTCTCTCTCACTCTGTGGCGTAGTTTAGTGATGTATTTGTGTTCGTGTGCTTGGTATGTCTGTGTGCTTTTTGGTTA